>JAJAGP010004350.1:0-51644 GCA_025084515.1 Ancistrus triradiatus | reverse complement strand
TGGTCTTGACCATGGTTGAGTTTGGAGTCTGACTGTTTGAGGCTGTGGACAGGTGTCTTTCATACAGATAACGAGGTCAAACAGGTGATATTAATACAGGTAACGAGTGGAGGACAGAAAAACTTATTTAAAAAGAAGTTATAGGTCTATGAGAACCAGCAATCTTGCTTGTTTGTAAGTGACCAAATACTTATTTTCCACCATGATGTACAATTAAATTTTTTAAAAATCCTACAATGTGATTTCCTGGATTATTTTTCTCATTTTGTCTCTCATAGTTGAAGTGTACCTATGATGAAAATTGCAGACCTCTCATCTTTCTAAGTAGGAGAACTTGTACAATCAGTGGCTGACTAAATACTTTTTTGCCCCACTGTATGTCACATAAAAATAAGTGACTTGCCATTGTCACAATTTTTAACTTAGGGATAACTCTGTATAAATAGGTGTTTTTTTTATGTGAATTAGTTTTCTCATTCTAGAAACAAGATACATCAAAACTGATTTGTAGCACTTAGTTGTGGGCATTGAGATTAACTCATTAATTTATTCATTTTTTCTTTTTCTTATCCATTTAATCAGGGTCACAGCAAAGCTAGTGCCTAGCCGGCACCACAGGGTACAAGGAAGGAACAACCCTAGACAAGGCACCAGGCCATCGTAGGGCACACAGACTCATACACTCACATGATAAGGGACACAACAGTCTTCCAACAGGCTTTGCACTGTGGGATGAAACCAGAATACCTGGACTAAATGCACGTGGACATGGGGAGGACATGCAGACTCCACACAGAAAGGACTCATCTTGCTCCACTTGAGATCGAACCCACGACCTTCTTGCTATGAGGTTATGCTGCCACTCACCACACTGACCCACTGGGATTATCATGTGTCCAGTGGTAAGCACTGTACATTTACATTTACATTTACAGCATTTAGCAGACGCCCTTATCCAGAGCGACTTACAATTGGTACAGTCTTACAATCCAAGCACTTGTGGGTTAAGGGTCTTGCTCAAGGACCCAACAGTGGCAGCTTGGCAGAGGTGGGATTTGAACCCTGGACCTTCTGGTAACTGTAACTGTTATAAGAAGCTTGACTGTTAACCAGTAATTGAGCTCATCAGCATTGCCTAGATGTTGGACACCTGACTGAATAAAGGAGCTTCTAGTGGGGAGGAAGTAAAGGAGGTTGAAGGGAATGGTCTTTTCTCCATTACTAAGTTTGACACCAGTGTGACAAAATAGGCAGTTAACTCCAAATTGTATTTGAGTGTAAACTCCAAATTGTATTTGACTTATATTCAGTTTGTAGATAGGTTAATGGAACTCAAACAACAAAAGAGTCAGCTTTCCAGCTTCCTCCATAAACATGTATTGCTCTGCCTACTACAAAGCACACACACACGACAAAGACGAGACAAGAAGGGACAAAGAGGATTAGAGGATTAGATAATGCCGGGGAAATGCTATTGAAGTGCCATAAATATATTGGATACAGCAGATAAAAGTAGTTAATTGATACAAATCTAACCTTACTCAATTTAAGGTTTTATGATGCTTTTAATCAAAGGTAGTTGGGTTCCTTTTAAAATGTGTGCGTGTGATAAAGTAGGATACATCTTGATAAACAACTGATTACTGGGGGTTGCATCAAGGCATGGGTTGATAACCTAACCCTATTAGCTTTATGGAATAATTAATCTGGCACTGTCTTCTCCCAGTTACAAAACACCAACACTGCTACGTACACTCACTAGCCACTTTATTAGGTACACCTGCTCAACTGCCCATTAATGCAAATACACTAATTGAAAAACAAATAAATAAATAAAGCACCCAAATGTTGGATTGCTGCAAAAGTTGGCATGCAGTTACGACACAGGGCAGATATGAAAATGGTTACAGGTGCGGTCTGATTAGACACTGGGTCATGCCACAAGAGGGCATAGAAGTCCTTCCCCCACTGTCTATAAAAAGGCTCTCAGAGGCTAATTTTGGGTAGTGTACCTCTTAGAGAGAGATAATTTACTGTTAGATATGCCTCTACAATGCATTCGAAAACATTTTGCCCAGTTGACAGACTTTGAGAGGAGGCACCTCTTTGGACTGACAGAAGCAGGATGGATGTTTCGCCGAATTGCACGCTGTCTAGGCTGTTCTGTTAGGAGGTTTTGGGAGCAGTGGTTCCATGAGGTCAGGGACACATGGCAAACAGGCTCCAAATGGCCCAGATAGACCACCAGTAGAGAGGATTGTTTGATCCACTGACAAGCACGAGCAGCTAAAAGAAGTTTTGTTTTTCATCATCCAAACACAGGTGGCACCTTCAGTGCACGGCCCTTTCTCTGGACCATTTCCAGGAGGTTAGCAGAAGGAAATTTTTTTCAAGGTGCCCATTAGGTATCCTGTCATAGACAGCCCACAACCATCACCTTTGTTTGCAGTTGTGTCTTGAAAAAGAAACCTCGACTGCTATGGACTGGGACTGCATTGTCTTTAGCAATGAATCCAGGTTCTGTTTGTGATCTGACAGTGGTGGAGGTATTGTGGTGAATGCATGAATCCTGCCTCTGTTGTGGAGTGACACACTGCCCCTACTGCTGGTGTGAGGACCTAGGGAGCCATCGTACACAACAGCTGGTCACCCCAGCGAAAATTCCTTGTTGATGCCAAAGGACGGAGGACAATAATGAATAACCAATAACTGGTTTGAGCTGATAGAATGGGAACAGTAATTCAAATAACCACTCATTACAAACGAGGTATGCAGAGGACTATTTATGAACAAACGACACACTGAATCTACAGCAGCAGAAGACCACACTGGATGCTACTGCTGACAGCTAAGAACAGGCCACTGAGAATACAATTCACATGGGCTAACCAAAATTGGACAATAGAAGATTGGAAAAACATTGCCTGGTCTGATGAGTCTCGATTCCTGCTGTGACATTTGCATGGTACGGTCAGAATTTGGTGTGAACAACATGAAAGCATGGATCCTTCCTGCCTTGTATCAGTGATTCCAGGCTGCTGCTGGTGGTGTAATGGTGTGGAGGATATTTTATAGACACACATAAAAAACATCACAGCCTACCAGAGTATTGTTGTTGACAGTGACCATCCCTTTATGTCCACAGTGTACCATCTTCTGATGGCTATTTCCAGCAGGATAACGCATCAGGTCACAAAGCTCATCTCAAATCCAACTGGTTTCTTGAACACGACAGTGAGTTCACTGTACTCAAACTGCCTCCACAGTCACCAGATCTCAATCCAACAGAGTACCTTTGGGATGTAGTGAATGAGTATGAACAGTAGAATCATATGGGCCAAAATCTCTGAGGAACGTTTCCAGCACCTTGTTGAATTTATGACATGAATTATTAAGGCAAAAGAGGGTCCAACAAGGTAACAGCAAGGTGTACCTCATAAACTGGTCAGTGAGAGAACTTGCTGTGTATGGCTGTACATGTTGAATTTGACCCAGTGTATGATGATGTACAGTGGTGCTTGAAAGTTTGTGAACCCTTTAAATTTTCTATATTTCTGCAAAAATATGATCTAAAACATCATCAAATTTTCACTAAGCAACTGAAGGCCTCTCTCACATTGGCTAATGTTAATGTTCATGAGTCCACCATCAGAAGAACACTGAACAACAATGGTGTGCATGGCAAGGTTGCAAGGAGAAAGCCACTGCTCTCCAAAAAGAACATTGCTGCTCGCCTGGAGTTTGCTAAAGATCACGTGGACAAGCTCAAGAGAAGCTCAAGAGAAGGTGGGTCATGCAGCAAGACAACGACCCTAAGCAAACAAGTCGTGCTACCGTTAAAGAAGTCATAATGGTTAAAGAATATAGTCAATCTTTTGGAATGGCCAATCAAATCCAATCGAAATGTTGTGGAAGGACCTGAAGTGAGCAGTTAATGTGAGGAAACCACCAACATCCCAGAGCTGAAGCTGTTCTGTACGGAGGAATGGGCTAAAATTCCTCCAAGCCGGTGTGCAGGACTGATCAACAGTTAGAGGAAACGTTTAGTTGCAGTTATTGCTGCACAGGGGGGTCACACCAGATACTGAAAGCAAAGGTTCACATACTTTTGCCACTCACTAATATATAATATTGGATCATTTTCCTGAATAAATAAATGTCCAAGTATAATATTTTTGTCTCATTTGTTTAACTGGGTTCTCTTTATCTACTTTTAGGACTTGTGTAAAAATCTGATGATGTTATAGGTCATAGTTATGCAGAAATATAGAAAATTCTAAAGGGTTCACAAACTTTTAAGCACCACTGTAATTATGACACTTCTCAGATTTCTATCCTTGAAAAGCAGGGTCAAGGCTTTCTTTTAAAATAAAAACTAAATAGTATGTATGCATTCAGCATAAACCATGTTATTTCATACACACTGCTGTATTTATTTATTCATCGGGACAGTCATGATTAATATTTTCTCATGGCATGTCAGGCAACTTTGCGTGTGAGCTGGCATGGTGTGACTCTATGGATAATACATTACAGATAAATAAAGCACCATGACACAAGCATATGACATCATCCAGATCAAGCACTGGCCTTGCGACCAGACGGGCACAATAAATGTTGATCACTATCTATCAGCATTTGATAGCCGTGTTGAGTCCAAAAGGCTAAAAATAAATGAGGCTGGTGGCAGTAGCTGCATTTACTGAGAGTCAATAAAGCTTTTAGCAAAGGCTGCAGTCTGTGGGCATTATATTGTTGACAGGCGAGTTTGCTGGCGTTCAGCACGCACAGGGTGGTGGCACCTATTACTCAGCGCAAATCATAAAGTCCCTGTTTGAGATTTAATTCATGTTGTGTGAATGTGTAAATACAACTATGCCTGTGTGTACACTGTATTGCGTTCCTTTGGTCTCAGTACAGATCTTGCAGAGCATGCAGGGTGAATGCAAGTCAAACCACTGTGAAGGCCCTCAGGATGCTACATTACCGCACCTGTTACACTTTAGTCCAGGTGTGTGTATCCATGTGTGATGCTGCATAACAGCATGCAAATGCATGTGTTTTTAAAAAGGATTGACTAAGGATTTGTGTTTAGAGATACTGCTGAGGCTACGTTACTTTCTGATTGTGTGACCCAGATTATGTTTTGACACAAATGTACATTTTTGCACGCTTTTACCACTACATGTTTGTATCCACTGCATGCAAAACACAATGTGTGATGTCGGTGTATTGATTTTATCGCTATATGTGTGACTAGTTATGTTTTGCACGCAGGACGCATCCTCTTTCGTGAGTCCTCGCTATATAGAGGTTATCTCAGTCTGTTCATCAGTGTGCCTAGGTGTATTTGTGGCGTGCCACTGCCCTAAACTGAGAGAAAGAAAAAGGTCTCACGTTTGAAGTGTGCCATGAGAAAACGAGTTATCCGCACGACATCTGTGGATCTGTGGCAGGAAGTCACTGATGTGGGAAGCAGCTGTGAAGTGCGCTAGGCCACAGTCTCCTGTCGCTCACCTGTAATTATTCAGGCGTGTGCAAACGTGGGATAAACTCTTAAGAAACTTTTATGTAAATTAGCTGAGAATAATATGAGATTATTATTATAGGCCTGCTGGACCACAGAAAACTGTCTGTGTGAACTGATCTTAATAATGTCTACTTGATTTGTTTTAGAATGATTCTTTTTAGCATAATGACTGGTATGCAACGTGTAAGCATTTTACTAAATTTGCTATTCTGTATGTCTGCTGTATGAGTCAGAATGAGGTTTTGCTGTAAGCTTCACACCGCACATACAGGCGCATGAGCACGCACGCTGCTGAAAAGCATTTTTTAACAGTATCGCTATATTTGTTTACCATGTTTTACTGGAAAACAATATGCATTGTGGGTAAACATGTGGGGGCAGTATGGTAGTAAAGGGGTTAGCTCTGTCACCTTGCCACTCCAGGGACTTGGGTCCCAGGTTTGCCTCACATTAGCTGCTCGCTTCAGGTTCTTCCACAACATTTCGATTGGATTAAGGTCAGGACTTTGACTTGGCCATTCCAAAACATTAACTTTATTCTTTTTTAAACCATTCTTTGGTAGAACGACTTGTGTGCTTAGGGTCGTTGTCTTGCTGCATGACCCACCTTCTCTTGAGATTCAGTTCATGGACAGATGTCCTGACATTTTCCTTTAGAATTCTCTGATATAATTCAGAATGAATTGTTCCATCAATGATGGCAAGCCATCCTGGCCCAGATGCAGCAAAAACAGGCCCAACCATGATACTACCAACCCACCATGTTTCACAGATGGGATAAGGTTTCTTATGCTGGAATGCAGTGTTTTACTTTCTCCAAACATAAAGGCTTTTTGTTTTAAACCAAAAAGTTCTATTTGGTGTCATTCATCCACAGACCATTCTTTCAATAACCTTCTGGCTTGTCCACGTGATCTTTAGCAAAAACTGCAGACGAGCAGCAATGTTCTTTTGGAGAGCAGTGGCTTTTCTCCTTGCAACCCTGCCATGCACACCATTGTTGTTCAGTGTTCTTCCTATGGTGGAACTCATGATCATTAACATTAGGCCAGTGTGAGAGAGGCCTTCAGTTGCTTAGAAGTTACCCTGGGGTCCTTTGTGACCTCACCAAACTATTATACGCCTTGCTGTTGGAGTGATCTTTGTTGGTCGACCACTCCTGGGGAGGGTAACAATGGTCTTGAATTTCCTCCATTTGTACCCAATCTGTCTGACTGTGGATTGGCGAAGTCCAAACTCTTTAGAGATAGTTTTGTAACCTTTTCCAGCCTGATGAGCATCATCAGCTCTTTTTCTGACGTCCTCAGAAATCTCCTTTGTTTGTCCCATGATACATTTCCACAAACATGTGTTGTGAAGAGCAGACTGATAGATCCCTGTTCTTTAAATAAAACAGGATGCTCACTCACACCTGACTGTCATCCCATTGATTGAAAACACCTGACTCTGATTTCACCTTCAAACTAACTGCTAATCTTAGAGGTTCACATACATTTGCCACTGACTAATATGTAATATTCGATCAATTTCCTCAATATATAGATGACCAGGTATAATATTTTTGTCTCATTTGTTTAACTGGGTTCTCTTTATCTATTTTTAGGACTTGTGTGTAAATCTGATGATGTTTTGGGTCATATTCATGCAGAAATATAGAAAATTCTAAAGGGTTCACAAACTTTCAAGCACCACTGTACCTCAGTTGTAACAAGTGGTTATTTGAGTTACTGTTGTCTTTTAGCTCGAACCAGTCTGGCCATTCTCCTCTGACCTCTGCCAGCAACAAACTATTTTTACCCAAAGAACTGCCACTCACTGGACTCTTAGTAGCCACTCATAGCACCAACAACCATGTCACATTCAAAGTCACTTAAATCACATTTCTTATCCACTCTGATGCTCAGTTTGAATTTCAGCAGGTCGTCTTGACCACGTCTACATAGCTAAATGCATTGAGTTGCTGCTATGTGATTGGCTGATTAGATACTGGATCTGCATTAACAATCAGCTCAACAATTGTACCTAATAAAGTGGCCGGTGAGTGTATTTTTCAGGTAAGGACAGTTTAATAAGGCAATGAAACCAGAGCCAGAGGGAGAGGTGAAGAGTGTTTTCAAATATGGCACGCAACTCGTGATAAGAGATGACAGTTTTAATGGAAACAGAGAGTGTGTGAGGTTATTTAACAGTGCGTGCAACTACTAAGCACGCAAACAAGCGCACAGCAAACTGGCAGGTTGAGTGGCAGTAGCTCATGTTCTTCACATATAAAAGTGTGAGGTTAATAAAGTATAATTTCCAGAGTCCTATATTCCTGGCTCATTTATCCTTTAGTACTTGATACTACTTCATACTCCACTGCATTTAGGTCAACTAACACATTTTTTCCTAATGAGCTATTCCTGACTTTCAAAGTAAACTCCTGTTATGTATTTCATTTTCACTTTATGCATACAGAAAGCAAGAAAACATACCTGTGTTAATGCATGCTGTCTTTCAACTCTGAGCTCATGTTAGGCCTGCACCTGCAGGTTAGGTTTGTCCAAGGTTTCTCATTCTTCATAGCTAATATTTCCTTGCTTTAACACATGAGGGTCCACAAAATTTAAGCTCAGTCAGTAGATGATGAGCTGAATGGCGGTGGTGAGCTGCTGTGGTAAGAGTAGGAAGGTTTCTGATTGCTCCTGATTATTATATAATTGTAAAACATTATATTATACAGTGTTACCTTGGTTCTCGACCACTTTAACAAGGTTCTTGGCACATTTTGACCACAAAAATTTGTCTCGGTTCTCATCCTTTTCTCGGTACTCGGCTTCAACTTGTATGAGTCGAGCCATACGACTCGTTTCAGCCGAAACTCGATTCACGATTCATGATTCAGTACACAGAGATTTAGTGATTAATTTGACATCTACAGTACTGTGTTCTTACTGCAAATAAGTCTACACTAACCTATAAAGAATAATATTGACAGCCAAACGAAATGAAAATCCTGCCCTGAATCCTCCAGAACACAGGCTGCAGTTAGCATTAGCAGCTATGCTAGCACTGATGGGGTTACCAATAGAGTAAGTGCTTTCACTTTCAATCCATTACTCACTAAATTACATGAGGATTTTCAACACCTTAATGATTATCATCACTTTGTTAATGATTTTGGTCAACTGTAGGTTAATGTAAGTGTTTTAAACAGTAACTTACTTATCATTATTTGTCATAGTATCCTTTCCATATCTCCGCTATGATAGGGTGTAGGCAGCTCTATCAAACACTCGTTAAGGTCCTCAGTTCATGATGCATTTAACTTATGATGAATTTATCAGAACATAACCCCATTGTAAATCAGGGAGCACCTGTACAATACAACTAAATTAATGCATATAATGCCTTATACAGTGTGGATTTTCTGGAGGTCTGGAACAGATTAACTTAATTTTCATTATTCCTTGTGGGACAAATTTGCTCGGTACTTACCATTTTCGGTTCTCGACAAGCCTTCTGGAATGAATTAACGACGAGAACTGAGATACCACTGTACAAGTAATGTACTACTTTGAATCAGATTGATTCTTATAGTGATTTTCCAACAGACAGTCTGATGTAGTATGGCATATGACAGTTACAAAGTTTGATGAATTCAATCTCAGCCCACAGTTGTTTTTTTAATCAATGGAAAATGAAAAGGGGGTCTCAGGTGGCACAGAGGCAATTCTAGCTAGCCCGCCACTACAGTGACCCAGGTTCAAGACTCCATGGTGACTTCCACTTGGGTTGAATGTTGCATGGAAACATATTTGGCTATAGAGTCTAAGGAAGAGAAGGCTAGACACAGGAGCATCCCTGACAGTGCAACAGTGACCCCTTCTGAGTGTTGGACTGGCACCTCACCCAGAGTATGAGTTTGCCAGACCCACGGAATTCCGAAATAGGCTCTGGGCCCCCCTATGACCCCAACCAGGATAAAGTGGTGGCAAAAATGAAAAAAAAAAAATGCATTCTCTTAATAATTCAGTCAGTAGAAATACATAAACACATCAAGGTTAAAAACATATTTGTGCATAGTGCAGTTATTACAAAACTATATGATAAATTGTACAAGCCAACACATGTATATACATGTATATTTATTTAACATCACATCACCATCAATGGCTGTTCATAACAGGAGCAAGGTTATATCAATACTAGTCAGACACACTCACACTGGGGGCACTTTAAAGTGACCAGTTAACCAGACACATGCCATTGGAATGTGGGAGAATACCGGAGTACTCGGAATAAACCCGTGCAGACGCAGGACAAACATGCACACTCCAAACAGTCCGAGGTCAGCGTTGAACCAGATGATCTCTGGAGCTGTGCGCCTAACACTTGCCACACAACCAACACTTTTGAAAATTTACCAATGATTAAAGGGTCAGTTTGGCCAGAGATAAAATTTGTTTTCCCTACAGTAGTAGATTAACCAAGACATGTCTGGTCTGTGAAATTTGCATCTTTTTTTTGCAGTGGAGCTACAGCACTAACCAGTGGAGCAACAACGCTACCAGTGTAGTAACAAAATCATTACATTTCACTCGTATCGCTTTAATTTGCTAAATTATCTCAAACACCCTTTGATTGTATGGCTTCTGGCCATATATATTACACTGTTATCTATAAACATAGACAATTTAACTTGTTTAAATTATTTTTCATGTTTTAATCCAACCTTTTCCTATCACTGAAGAACATAAGACACAGCCAATCATTCCGGCATGTGATGCGTGATCTGGCTAAGAGGGACTGCCGTGAATAGCTGACAACAGCTGCTGCATCTTGAAGAACGACTTTGCTTAGGCAGCACATCTGTCAGATGTATTGCTGGTCAGACAACTTATTACTGACCTATTCCCCACAAATCGAGAAACTTTGCAATTCTAAGCCCCTGGTGAGGCAAAAACAGACAGGTAGAAGCAGAAGGGTGGCTGTGCCCCTAAGGGAATGCTTCACACCCTGTGAAGATGACCATAAGACTATGTAAACGACTGGCGATGAAGTGTGCCCATGCCCTCTGGTCACCATTAGGGAGGCCATGCTGCACAACCACGAAAGGGGAAATTGCCATCATGCCTCCACAAGAGGGACTTCGTTACACCACTCTAAACCAACAGACAAACCTCACCTTGTGGGATACGAACCAGAGTGAATCAGTAGTTGTATATATATCAATACTGTATGGAATTAGTGCACAATGATGAACCAAGCTGGTCTGTATCCTGCTTTTGGTGAGAGGAGGTTTGACTGACACTTTTGCCCCCCCCCCCCTCTTTCATACATGATGGGTTGCCCCTTACACACGTTTGAGTAGCATTGTGTGTGACATAGCATTTGCATGTGTCAGGATATGTGAGATGCCATACCCTAGCAAAAAGTAGAATTTTACAAATTTGGAAGGAGTTCTATCAAAGTTTATCTAAGGTCAGATATGCTATACTTTACTAATTGCAAAAATCTAAGACTTGGTTAAACTTGCCGTGAATATCAACCAGGTGATGGGTGACTATGTACATCACATTTCTGTCTTATATACTTAATAAATCAGGAAGTTAATCTTTCTGCTCACAGATTTCCACGTCTGAGACGGTATGGAAGATGGGGAAAAAAAACAGTGTTTCTTAAATTTACTTTAACAGGTGTTTCAACAGGTGTTCCCAACACATGGAAGTGTGTCATTTCTGATTACCTCAGTAAAAGAGTTGCTGATGCCCATCAGGCTGGAAACACCAAACAGGGTGTCAATCCATCGTAGGGTGCACACACTCACACCCACACACTAGGGGCAATTTAGAGACATCAATTTACCTAACACACATGTCTTTGGACTCTGAGAAGAAACTGCAGTACCCGAAGTAAACCAAAGCAGAACCAGAGAAAACATGCAGACTCCACACAGAAAGGACCCAGATCACTCCACCTGGGATTGAAACCAGGAGCTTCTTGCTGTGAGGCGACAGTGCTAGAAAACGAGCCACCGTGCCATCCAAAAGCATCTTCTCCTTCCTTATAAACCATTTCACACTCTTCCATGGTGGGGCTACTCACCATTCATCCATCTAACCTCCAAGGCTTTGGCGATCGTGCCATTTCTTGCTTGTCAACTTTGGAACTCTCTCCCTCTTCTGCTTAAGCAGTCTAATTCTCTCTCTCTATTCTTATCCAGTATTAACACTTTACTCGCAGATAATCTGCCTCTACTCTAAAATTGCTTCTTCTTCAGTCTTGTTCAATACTTCTTCTTCTTTGGTGTTGCTCAATACTCCCTATTTCTTTGCCACTCTGCCTCAGAAAAATCCTTGGGACTGTATAGCAGTATTCAGTGAAATCAAGGCTGCTGAACCTCCTTCCCATTGTGCCTCATCAAGCTCCTCAGTTCGCAGTGTGCATCTGCTCACTCTCCGCAGCTGAGAACCAGGACATTTACATCTCCGAAGCTCTCATGCAATTCTCCAATTTACCTGTATGACCTGGTTTTTCTTTTCTTAGAAAAAGGATAATTCACTCCATCCCTGCATTGAATGAAGCATTGATAATATGCTCAATCTCATTACTAACAAAATTTTCCTGTCCGATGCCCCCGGCCCAGCTGACTTAGAACACCTATGGAAGATGTACTTTTTCACAAAACTCAATCTCCACTTAGTCTGTAATCTCATTCACACTTTTGAGGAAGGCAATGGAACATGGCCTTTAGCATGAGTACCAACCATTATGAGTATTTCTTTAAGTCATTCAGTCTGTTCAACATCTGTCTGCTTTTTATGATGTATCTCCTTTTTTGCATCATGCATATATGTCAGGTACTTCAGCACCAGCTCCATATCAAAGCCCAGAAGTGTGAATTTCACACCCAGGTCACTTCCTTCCTTGGGTACTAATTGGCCTCAGTCGAGATAGAATGGATCATCTCAATTTTGTGGAAGTCACTGCTCTGCTCACTTCAATGCTCCGAATTAACTCCCCAATGCTTCCATGGCCTCAGCTGCTCAAGCTTTCCAGGTACTCAAAACCACCTTCTCATCCACCATCGCCCTCGTGCATCCCAATCTTGCTTTGCTGTTTATAGTTGGGGTGCATACTTTGAGCCTGATGTCAGTACTGTCCTGTCCCAGTGCTGAGGTCAACCTTCCAACTGCATTCTGTGGCTTTCTACTCTCATAAACACATCACGAGAATTTGGAATACCTCACCTCTACATATTCTTGTCACCTTAACCCTTGCCAGGCTCAGTGGTCACTGTTTACATTCTCCATCTCATATCAACCAAGCAGTCGGAATAGCAAGGCTGACACTCAGCTCCGTTAAGGATACAGAATCCATTCTCCCAACATTACACTTCATCTACATCTGTGCACTGGGTCACTGAGATGGAGCATGATACTGCACTACTGAACACCACCATTCCCATAACCTGCCCTACTAGACTATAGTCCATGTCAACTTCCACCTTCCAAGGCTGTCTTATCACCTTAGCACACCTCTTCCTTAGCGCTAGCAACCCTAGTGAGAGTTGCACTCATAAGCTCCCTGTGCTCAACCAACGTTCTGTTTATCCAGCCTCTACCTGTCCTGGAAATACCACCATTCTTATGGGGGTTGGCCATTTTTCCCAGGTCATGTGCTTCATCTCATTTCCTGTCCTCCTGTTACCTTTTGAAGATGCAGAGTATTTTTGGTCAAGTTATTTATTTGAAATAAGCCTGGAGGACATACTGGCTGGCTTGCAATTCCTGTCAAGGTGGCAGGCATTCGTTGAAAAGCAGGGCATCACTTGAACATTTCCTCCACATATACCGCTGTCAGAACCACCAGAAATGATGTTCATTCTGCAGTGGGTCAAGATTGCATAGAACTCTCTCCCAAATTTGACACTGTTCCAGTGTGCCCTGGGATTTGAGCTGAATTTTATTCTTTCCGATTCAACACCTACCAATGCACTTGCTGTTGATGGCTGGAGGTGTTACAATGAGGAGGTCTGCAGTCAGGTCAACCAATACATCAGAAGAGCCCACCTACACGGAACACGTACTTGAGTTCCAACCTGGAGTTCAAATCTGGCTGTCAGATTAACACTGATTAACACTGTCACTTTTTGTTTGCAACTCCATGTTACACCTCTGTGTTTAGCTTCTTAAGCTGTAAGTTATGGGCCAGGCCCACTAGACCTAGATGCACACAGTGCAAAGCCTGTTTGCATCACTCGGGATATACAAGTGTTCCCATTTCACTGATCATTCCATCGCTTATGTAATCGGCATATTCTTACTCTTTCTCCTGTAAAATTCATGTAGTTTGCTTTGTTTCTGAGCATTTCTCTCTGTGTTTGATCTCCTCATTACTACCCGTTTCTTGTCTCTTTGCCTTCGTCTCTGTCTGCTCCTTTGGATTTTGCTGCATCAGTTCCATTCCACGCTCTCTGGTTTTTGGACTCTAGACTGTTCCATTATGCTGACAGTCACTTGCCCTTGCTTGGTTTGACTGCCTGTTTGTAAATACAGCATCTG
Source organism: Ancistrus triradiatus (assembly GCA_025084515.1). Taxonomy (NCBI): domain Eukaryota; kingdom Metazoa; phylum Chordata; class Actinopteri; order Siluriformes; family Loricariidae; genus Ancistrus; species Ancistrus triradiatus. The sequence continues at coordinate 37,568 of JAJAGP010004350.1, read as the reverse complement.
AACTTGAACCTGCCTCCTCACTTTTGTCTCCGTGCTGGGTGAACATTACATAAACCTGTTGTGTGTAGTGTTTACACACCTCTTGCTTTTCTGTGCTTTGAGTTATGTGGCACAGAGCTGTGTGACTCAGTGCTAATGTATTTTGACTCGAAACATTAGTTATACAAGGGTTGTGATGCCACTCTGCTATATATTTCATTCCTGTAAAAGGCAGTCACTAATAGTTGGTATCATTTCATGAAAACATGAGGCTTAGATAAAAGTTAGAGGTCAATAATATACTTCCAACTTGTTTAAATAAACAAATTTAATAATCTTTGGTAGCAAAATAACAACCTCAATAACATTTTGAATCTTTTTCAAGTAAGAATGGTTTCTAGGATCTGCACTTGTGTACAGTGGTGCTTGAAAGTTTGTGAACCCTTTAGAATTTTCTATATTTCTGCATAAATATGACCTAAAACATCATCAGTCTCACAACCCGGCTGCCCGGCTCGCTGTACCTGCTGATCACGCTCACCTGTTCGTCATTTCCCTTGTCATTCCCGCACTATTTAACCCTCACTCTGTTCTCACTCCCTGTGGATTGACGATGTCCCTACCCTGCCTCACCTGTGTGTCGTTTTCGTGTCCTGTAAATAAACCACCATACCACCCAGTTGCTCTGCGTTTGTCTCCTGCTTCCGTTCCGTCTCCCGAGCGTTACAATCAGATTTTCACACAAGTCCTAAAAGTTGATAAAGAGAACCTAGTTAAAGAAATGAGACATAAATATTATACTTGGTTTATTTATTTATTGAGGAAAATGACCCAATATTACCTATTACTGAGTGACAAAAGGTATGTGAACCTCTAGGATTAGTAGTTCATTTGAAGGTGAAATTAGAGACGGGTGTTTTCAATCAATGGGATGATAATCAGGTGTGAGTGGGCACCCTGTTTTATTTAAAGAACAGGGATCTATCAAAGTCTGCTCTTCACAACACATGTTTGTGGAAGTGTATCATGGTACGAACAAGGAGATTTCTGAGGTCCTCAAAAGAGAGTTGTTGATGCTCATCAGGCTGGAAAAGGTTACAAAACCATTTCTAAAGAGTTTGGACCAATCCACAGTCAGACATATTGTGTACAAATGGATAAATTCAAGATTGTTGGTACCCTCTCCAGGAGAGGTCGACCAACAAAGATCACTCCAAGAGCAAAGCGTGTAATAGTTGGCGAGGTCCACAAAGGACCCCAGGGTAACATCTAAGCAACTGAAGGCCTCTCTCACATTGACTAATGTTAATGTTCATGAGTCCACCATCAGAAGAACACTGAACAACAATGGTGTGGCATGGCAGGGTTGCAAGGAGAAAGCCACTGCTGTCTAAAAAGAACATTGCTGCTCATCTGCAGTTTGCTAACGATCACGTGGACAAGCCAGAAGGCTATTGGAAGAAATGTCCTTGTGGACGGATGAGACTAAAAGAAAAGTGTTTGGAGAAAGGAAAACACTGCATTCCAGCATAAGAACCTTATCCCATCTCTGAAACATGGTGGTGGTAGTATCATGGTTTGGGCCTGTTTCGCTGAATCTGGGCCAGGACGACTTGCCATCATTGATGGAACAATGAATTCTGAATTATACAAGAGGATCCTAAAGGAAAATGTCAGGACATCTGTCCATGAACTGAATCTCAAGAAGAAGGTGGGTCATGCAGCAAGACAACGACCATAAGCACACAATTCGTTCTACCAAAGAATGTTTAAAGAAGAATAAAGTTTCATGTTTTTGGAATGGCCAAGTCAAATCCTGACCCTAATACAATCAAATGTTGTGGAAGGACCTGAAGCGAGCAGTTAATGTGAGGAAACCCACCAACATCCCAGAGCTGAAGCTGTTCTGTACGGAGGAATGGGCTAAAATTCCTCCAAGCCGGTGTGCAGGACTGATCAACAGTTACAGGAAACGTTTAGTTGCAGTTATTCACACCAGTCACACCAGACACTGAAAGCAAAGGTTCACAAGGGTTGTTCTTTTACACATTAATGGTGATTCTTATTTATGATCCATTTATGTATAAAGTTGGTCGCAAAGGAAAAACTGAATTAGACAAAATGAGATATGAATACTGTTGAGATTAAAGAAGCCACAACTGAACATGTGTTGAGAAATAATCCTAGCCTGGGGGTTGGTCTCAGGATCTCTGTAAATGCTGTTGTTAGCAAGTGGCTCTTACCTCTGAGTCACATGAGCTCCAACTAAGCTTGAAGATGTGAACAATTGTTATAGTGTTAACTGAATGATTTTTGAAGGCAATAAAATAATGAATGTAAATTTATTTCATTTCATTATTGTATTTATTCAAGCTCTAGTGTTTACATTTAAAGCATTTACGTTTAAAGTTTATATTTCTGCATAAATACAATGGTGCTTAAAAGTTTGTGAACCCTTTAGAATTTTCTATATTTCTGCATAAATATGACCTAAAACATCATCAGATTTTCACACAGGTCCTAAATGTAGATAAAGAGAACCTAGTTAAACAAATGAGACAAAAATATTATACCTGGTCATTTATTTATTGAGGAAAATTATCCAATAATACATATTAGTGAGTGGCAAAAGTATGTGAAACCTTTGCTTTCAGTATCTGGTGTGACCCCCCTGTGCAGCAATAACTGCAACTAAAAGTTTCCTGTAACTGTTGATCAGTCCTGCACACCAGCTTGGAGGAATTTTAGCCCATTCCTCCATACAGAACAGCTTCAACTCTGGAATGTTGGTGGGTTCCTCACATTAACTGCTCGCTTCAGGTCCTTACACAACATTTAGATTGGATTAAGGTCAGACCTTTGACTTGGCCATTCCAAAACATGAACTTTATACTTCCTTAATCATTCTTTGGTAGAACGACTTGTGTGCTTAGGAGCGTTGTCTTGCTGCATGACCACCTTCTCTTGAGATTCAGTTCATGGACAGATGTCCTGACATTTTCCTTTAGGATCCTCTTGTATAATTCAGAATTCATTGTTCCCATCAATGATGGCAAGCCGTCCTGGCCCAGATGCAGCAAACAGGCCCAAACCATGATACTACCACCACCATGCACAGATGGGATAAAGTTCTTATGCTGGAATGCAATGTTTTCCCTTTCTCCACACATAAAGCTTTCTTTTTAAACCAAAAAGTTCTATTTTGGTGTCATCCATCCACAAACATTCTTCCAATAGCCCTTCTGGCTTGTCCTTTAGCAAACTGCAGACGAGCAGCGATGTTCTTTTTTGGAGAGCAGTGGCTCTCTCCTTGCAACCCTGCCATGCACACCATTGTTGTTCAGCGTTCTCTGATGCGAGTCATGGGGAGTCATGTACGTTAACATTAGCCAATGTGAGAGAGGCCTTCAGTTGCTTAGAAGTTGCCCTGGGGTCCTTTGTGACCTCGCCAACTATTACACGCCCTTGTTCTTGGAGTGATCTTTGTTGGGTCGACCACCTCCTGGGGGAGGGTAACAATGGTCTTGAATTTCCTCCGTTTGTACACAATCTGTCTGACTGTGGGATTGGGTGGAGTCCAAACTCTTTAGAGATGGTTTTTGTAACCTTTTCCAGCTCGATGAACATCAACAACTCTTTTTCTGAGGTCCTCAGAAATCTCCTTTGTTTGTGCCATGATACATTTTCACAAATATGTGTTATGAAGAGCAGACTCTGATAAATCCCTGTTCTTTAAATAAAACAGGGTGCCCACTCGCACCTGATTGTCATCCCATTGATTGAAAACACCTGACTCTAATTTCACCTTCAAATGAACCGCTAATGCTAGAGGTTCACATACTTTTGCCACTCACTAATATGTAATATTGGATCATTTTCCTCAATAAATAAATGACCAAGTATAATATTTTGTCACATTTGTTGAACTGGGTTCTCTTTATCTACTTTTAGGACTTGTGTGAAAAATCTAATGTTTAGGTTATATTTATGCAAAAATATAAAAACTTCTAAAGGGTTCACAAACTTTCAAGCACCACTGTATGCATGCAGTTTGTGCAGTGCTAAATTGTTAACTATTAGGCTTCTCTGCTTGTTAACAAGATTATACTTGTGACTGCATTGTTTCAGAGGTTTTCATCTTAGACAGAACTATTCCTTTAAGGTTAAAATGACATTTTGAATTCCTGCACTTGCAGAAATTCTTGCCGAATTGGGTATTTTGCGTGCGACTGACTGAACAATGGTTGCGTGCAGAAGCCTCTATCTCAGCCATTCATCTGTGTCAGACACGAAGGTGTTGTGAGCACTACTTTTTTGCTGACTTCGTGAGAGTGAAAGAATGAAAGAAAGGCATGGACAGGGGTGCAAAGATAAAGAAGAAAAGACCAGGAGAGGTGATTGGGTTAGAGGATATATTAGTTCAACCTTATAATGCCTTCAACATAATACCCTACTCTGCTATTTCTCGTTCACCTCTACCCCAGTGCCCAAGGTGCCCCCTCCCTCTTCTTATAGTGGCCTTCCAGTCACTCTCCTGCTCGGAATGAGCGCACATCCACGGGGTTAATCATTCATTGGTGGCCCTTTGCGTGCAGACAGTGTTTGCTTGGCCACTGCCAAAGGGTCAAAGGGATTGTGGAAGGGGGCGGCGGACACCCTTCAACTGCTCGCTCTTTTATCAAAACAATCTCTGGCACCGTCTTTTTTGTAGGCACGCTACTGGTTTGCAAATAACAAAACCAGACAGTGATTGGCCAATGTTGTTGGCTGTATATCCAGAAACATTTAGAATTCGTTAGTTATTTATAATGAATGTTAGTATTGACCTGTTGGACTGGATAAAACTTAAACCCACTTGAACTCCAAAGACACAGGAAGGTACACAGATCAGCCAAAACATTAAAATACCTCTTTGTTTCTACACTTATTGTCCATTTAATCAGCCACTCATACAATACATAGGTGCACTTTGTAGTTATACAATTACAGATTGTAGTCTATCAGCTGCTTTGCATTTCTTTTTAGCCCTCTTCCACCCTGTTATTCAATGGTCAGTACTCCCACAGGACCACAACAGTGACACATTAAAACCTGCTTGGAGTTAAAAAAAAAAAAGCACCTAAAACTCCAGAAAAGCTTTCATGTGTCTTTTACTGGGGAGAGGCTTCTGTCTGGCCAACATGCCGTAAATCTCAGAATGGTGGAGTGATGCAGTGATGGTTGACCTTCTGGAAGTTTCTCCCATCTGCACACAGGAGATCAGCCAGAGTGACCATTGGGTTCTTGGTCACCTCTCTTTCCAAGGTCCTTCTCCCTTGATTGCTTAGTTTGGTGGGTTTTATGAAAGAGTCCTGGTTGTTCCAACTTCTTCCATTTAAGAATGATGCATAAATGGATTATTACGCAGTGCAGCAGAATGTTTTTGAAACCTTCTCCAGATCTGTGCCTCCACACAATCCTGTCTCTGAGCTCTACAAGCAGTTATTTTCTCCTCATGGCTTGTTTTTTTCTCTGAAAATAATTGTTAGCTGTGAGACCTTATATTGACAGCTCTATGTCTTTTCAAGTCATGCCCAATCAACTGAATTTACCACAGGTGGACTCCAGTCAAGGTGTAGAAACATCTCAAAGATGATCAACAGAAATGGGAGGCCGCCAGAGCTAAATCTCAAGTGTCATAGCAAAGGATCTGAATACTTACATCCATGCCAAATTTTAGTCTTTCCTTTTTAAAAATGTTGCAAACATTTCTCATTATGGGGTATTGGGTGCAGATTGATGGGGGAAAACTGGAATTTTATTTTATTTTAGCACATCTCTCTGGGTTTGGAAGCATCTGACATGGACCATCGCACAGTGGAAAGTGTATTGTGGTCAGACCAATCAATATTCCAGATCTGTTTAGAAGAAATGGGCAAAAAAAAAATCTTAGTTTCATACTGTCTGCCACAAAATAAATGTTTTTTCTTACCATCACTTACTTTACTTTATGCTTACTTTTTCTGATTTGGGGTTATATTTTCAAAGATTGTACCTTTTGTCCATCAGGTGTGTTAACTTCAGCACAGCCATTATCTCTTGACACTGTTCCCAGATGGTTCGACTGTTTGATAGGTTCCTTAATCTCCTTCTCTGCTTCATGATGTTGCTGCCATGCAACAAGTAATGTTTGTTTAGTTTTAGTTGTTCATGTGCCTCTGTCCCATCTTGTTATTAGTTTGTTTCCACTGTTTGTCTTCACTGTATCTGATTAGTGTATATGTATTGCACGTTTTGAAAAAGTGACTTTGAGATTCTTGTTTTTGTTTTCTGGTTTTGACCTAGTTTGGCTGCAATGTGACCCACATGATTGACATTGATTATGATGTCTTTTGGTTAACCTCAGTATGTAACATGCTGAATTTATGCATTACAAAGGGGTTCTCATTTTTATTTTCAAAGAGTAGAATTGTTTCTTAGCTGTTCGGTGGGAGGAATAGGTTCTGTGCATTTGTTGGGGAGAAAGGCAGGCTTTTTCCCTGATGATGTGTTAATTAACCAGCTGAACGTGATTCAAAACCCCTTGTTCCAGGAGGCCCATAACGGTTACGTAGCATATGGGTGTGTGAGAGTAGGTTCATCCTGAATCACTTAGGGAAAAATAAGTGAGAATTGACCAAATGGAATGTGTAGGTGTGATGGAAAAAGGTAAAGTGTGCGTTTCCTCTTTGCTATGTAGTTTTGCTTTATAGATGTTTTGTGTGCATTGTTTTAGAAATTTTATTTCCTTTCAGGCAAGAGGCTGAGGAAGAACGACTCCAATCAGGAAATGGCAGGAATACTTTTCGTTTCCAGAAATGTTACAGCTTATTGTGAAAGTGTTAACTGTGTCACCTCGCAAAAAAGATTTATGTGATTGTATTTATTGCTTTCCTGTTACACTGATCTAGTCTAGTCTTTTTAGCCTTTTAGCCTTTTTTCCCAGGCAACGCAAGAACAAACGTGTGTGACAGTTTCACTTATAACATAAATGTCACTTTTACTTGTCTTAGTTAGATGATCCTTTGGATATAGTAGAGCAAATCTTTTTCTGGAAGACCTCCACATACATTTCCATGCAGTCCTTCAGTATGCATTTCTCTCAGTGGAAGGTTCATGGCTGCAGCTTGCATCTGATTTTCTTGTTCTATGTGAAGAGTGTCATGGCAGTGACAGCAGCAGACATTTGCCTGCCAGAGGTCTGATAAGAGGTGATAATACCAGGGCCTACAAACTCTTTATCATCACAAGCACACACATGCAATTTTGACAGAACAACCAGGAAAACTTTGTGCACACTGCCACACACAGAACAGTTTTCTTTACATTAATGCATGATCATAATACTGCTATCTCAGGATAAAACAACACAATAGTCACAGTGTGCACAAATATGTTTCTTAACTCATTACAACATCTGTATCAGTTAAAGGATTTTTTTCTTTTTAGGTTTTTCAAAGCAGATCTGTGACATGTCTACATAATATAACCCCAAATCAGAAAATCATTGGGATGGTATTAAAAAACCCACAAAAAACCAAAACAAAACAAAAAAACGCTCAGTATGTCTCACATTTACAATTTGGCCAATATGGGCTAAGCTTCTCCAGTTTGTCAACAAATGCATGAGAACATAATTGAAATGCTTAAAAACAATGTTCCTCACAGAAAGATTGGAAGGGATTTGCATATTTCTCCATGTACAGGGCTTAATATCATTAAACAATTCAAGGAATCTAGAGGAATTTTAGTGCGTAAAGGGGAAGGGTACAGGCCTCGTCCCAACACCTGTGATCTCCGAGCCCTCAGACGGCACTGCATCAAGAACCGTCATTCATCAATAGCTTATATAACCACATGGACAACGGACTATTTGGAAAACCTTTGTCAAGCACCGCAATACAGAGTTACTTCAACAAATGGCACTAAAATCATGTGTAAAAAACAAGAATTATGTTAAACATATCCAGGAGTGGTGTCAACTTCTCTGGGATTGGTCGCATCTGAGATAGGCCATCACACAGTAGAAACATGTATTGTGGTCAGAAAAATCAATATTCCACATCTTTTTTTGGAAGAAATCTTCTTCTACCCATATTTTGTATACCATAAGACATCTTTGTAATTATCAGTAATTGGGATTCTTTTAAATTTGCAATGTTGTGTAAGATTTCATATTAAAGTTTACAGAAACGACGGCGTGATGGCTTGGTAGATAGTACTGTTGTCTCAAAGCAAGAAGGTCCTGGGTTCGATCTCAGGGTGGAGTGGCCTCGGTCCTTTCTGTCTGAAGTCTGCATGTCCTCCCTGTGTCCACGTGGGTTTATGATTTGGAAAGACACACATCTATATAAGGTCTCACAGCTAACAATGCATATCAGAACAAAACATAAGCCATGAGGAGGAAAAAACAACTGCCTGTAGAGCTCAGAGACAGGATTGTTTGGAGGCACAGATCTGGAGAAGGATACAAAAAATGTCTGCTGCACTGAAAGTTCCCAAGAGCACAGTGGCCTCTATAATTTTTATATGGAAGAAGTTTGGAACAATCAGGACTCTTCCTAGAGCTGGCCGCCCCACCAAACTAAGTAATCGAGGGAGAAGGGCCGTGGTAAGAGAAGTGAACAAGAACCTGATTGGTCAATTCGGGTTTTATGGCAGAGTGTTCCATCAGACCAGAAAATCTTGTTTCTCATAGTCTGAGTCCTTTAGGTGCTTTCTTTTTGTGCAAACTCCCAACAGTGATGGTTGACCTTCTGGAAGTTTCTCCCATCTGCACACAGGATCTTTGGAGCTCAGCCATTGTGACCATTGAGTTCTTGGGTTCTTACCAAGGCCCTTCTTCCTCGATTACGTAGTTTGGTAGGGTGGCCAGCTCTAGGAAGAATCCTGGTTGTTCCAAACTTCTTGAGGCCACTGCCCTCTTGGGAACTTTCAATGCCGCAGATTTTGTGTAGCCTTCTGCAGATCTGTGCCTCTACACAATCCTGTTTCTGAGCTCTACAGGCAGTTCTTTCCTCCTCATGGCTTGGTTTTTGCTCTGATATGCATTGTTAGCTGAATTTACAACAGAGGGACTCCAATCAAGGTGTAGAAACATCTCAAACATAATCAAAAGAAATAGAAGGCTTCAACCAAAGACAAAAAGCTTCCCAATCTACAGCTACAGCCTACACAAATGCTAACCAGACTGTGGAGATTATTTAGCAGTCCAGTTAAACTCATGCCTTCAGTAAAATGAGATCATTTTCAGTGTATTTTGGGTCATGTCCCTCTGTATTGTGCAGGGGATAAATCTGCCACCATCTCTATTATCTCATCTGTCAGGTGTTAACTGCCAGTTCTGATTTGACTCTGTTCAGTGAGAGACAGAACAACCGGCAGCTGCTAATAAAGAGCTGCAGTAATTATGACGCACATGAAAAGTCCTGTGCTTCTAAGCCTCAGGCTGTTGTGCTCCAGCATTATTGGCCTAAATGTTGGAACAGGTTGCTTTAGCACTTATAAAACTTAGTTCTGCTATGATAATAAAACGTAATTATTAAATACACTCTTATTCAACCACAATTGATGCCAATGTTTATGTTGTTTCTTAAATAATGTTCCAATTGTTCCAATATATGTAAAATATGTTCCAATTAATTTAAACGTAACTTAGTCAGTCCATACTTAACCAAAAGAAAAAAAAGTTTTCTCATAAACTTTGAGGGAAAGTAAAGGCATGAGATCAAAATAGCATTCTTATAGTTTTCATGTTTACTTCCATCACAGTGGCATAAGCATTGACTGTATTTAACATAATAATGGAAGCTTTGCATGAAATGCATGTTAGCATTAGCTTTGTACTTAGCATAATATAAAATCTCAGATTTGTACTCAGCAATAATCAATAATCAGTCCCACTTCCCACCAAAACATTGTTAGCTAAAGGGATCACAAGTGGGTAGAGAAGAAAAACAACTAAAGTAAAAGTACTGTCACTGGCACCATCACACAGTGGAAATGTGTATTGAGGGCAGATGAATCAGTATTCCAGATCTTTTTTTCGGAAGACATGCAGGCTGTGTGCTCCAGACCAAAGACAAAAAGATTGACTATTATCAGCAACATGTCGAAAAGCCAGGATCTGTCATGGTATGGGGTTAATTCAGTGCTTTTGAGGAAGGTCATTTACACGTCTGTGATGGCAGCATTAATGCAGAAAAGTACACTGAGATTTTAAGGCAAAATTAATTCCTTCAAGATGACATTTTTCAGAGAGACATCTATGCATTTATCAACAATGCAAAACAAGCCATATCAGAAAACTGAAATATCTAAATCTCGTCTAGTGTTTTTAGACATTTTCATAATTTTCTCACACATTTTTGACCACTGGAGATCCTCTGGTCACCGTTGCTCCTCAAAGGCCTTTTGTGGATACTGCTTTGTACCAAATCATGAATATAATCACTTGTTGACATCACCTGTTTAAAATCACATCATAAATGTAGGTTTTTTTCTCATTACTAGCCATGAATTGTCTCTGTCCCAACTTTGTGTATATATATATATATATATATATATATATATATATATATATATATATATATACATATATAGACCCCTGTGACCCTGACCAGGACAAGTGGAAATGAAACGTAAATACATACATGTAGTGGACCCAAAAATGAGCACTAGTGATAATGATTGTTTGGATCTATGTGAAGAAGGATTCATATTGCAGCAGGATAATTACCCAAAACACACTTCAAACAAAGTCAAAGTTTGAGTCAAAGCATTGTCTCAAAGCAGCTTTACAACAACCTAGGCCCAAATTTCTAACTGTAGAGGTGACAGTGGCATGGAAAAACTTCCTGAATTTTAAAGGCAGAAACCTTGGGAGGACCAAGACTCAACAAGCGACCCAACCTCCTTGGGCAGCTTAAATAATATACATAAGAGTTACCTGATGAATGAGGTTTAGTGATAGTTTAAATAAATAGACGCTAAATATAAATATTAAAAAAGAGCATATATCTGAAACAAATATAATGAATAAAATATAAGAATATTATATAGATTACAATAACGGTATTAAAATATTATGAAGAGTAGAACCATTTAGAAAATAAGAAATAATAAGGAATACAAGACAGTACTATTTACAACCCCAAATCAGAAAAAGTTGGGACAGTATGGAAAATGCAATTTAAAAAAAAATGCAGAGTTTCTTATATTTACTTTGACTTTTATTTCATTGCAGACAGTATGAACCCAAGAAATTTTATGTTTTTTTCTGGTCAACTTCATTTCATTTGTTAATAAACATCCATTCCTGCATTTCAAGCTTGCAATATATTCCAAAAAATGTTGGGACAGGGACAATTTAGAGCTAGTAATGAGGAAAAAACAAAACAAAACTATTTCAAACAGGTGATGTCAGCAGGTGATTAAAGATGTGCAGAGGATCTCCAGTTTGTCAACAATGTTCCTCAAAGAAATACATATTTACAAAGGTATACAAGATTTACATAATTCAGTCCCAACTTTTTCTGATTTGGCTTGTTTTGCGTTGTCTTGTTGAAAAATGCATGGACGTGAAAGATGTCGTTTTGAAGGCATGCTTATGGTACTCTAAAATCTCAGTGTACTTTTCTGCATTAATGCTGCCATCACAGAAGTGTAAATGACCTTTGCCATGGGCACTGACACAACCCCATACCATGACAGATCCTGGCTTTTGGACTTGTTGCTGATAATAATCTGGATGGTCCTTATCGTCTTTGGTCCGGAGCAGACAGTGTCCATTTCTTCCAAAAAAGATCTGGAATACTGATATTGTGGGTCTGTCCATAATACACATTTCCACTGTATGATGGTCCAACCCAGATGGTTCCGAGCCCAGAGAAGTCGACGCCGCTTACTGGACATGATTAACATAAGGCTTGTTTTGTGCACAGTGACGTTATTATTATAGTAAATATTGGATCATTTTCCTCAATAAACAATGACCAAGTATAAATATTTTTGTCTCATTTGTTTAACTGGGTTCTCTTATTCTACTTTTAGGACTTGTGTAAAAATCTGATGGTTTTAAGGTCATATTTATGCAGAAATATAGAACATTCTAAAGGGTTCACAAACATTCAAGCGCCACTGTATTTCATTATTTAATGACTATTAACAAAAACACATTTGTGCCATTAGTACCAAGTTGAACAATAAAATAAACATTTTTATTGTCCACAAAAGTTCAGATAAAATAACAACAACATAAACTCAGGAACTCCAAATATAAGTCAAAACATAACCTGGCATGGAAGCCGAAAACAAACTAACCCTTGTGTTGTCTTGCGGGTCAAAAGTGACCAATTACCACGTTTATCTGTAGAAAAAATACCTTAAAAACTATTTTTTTTCCAAACTTGAAATTTTATGACTTTTCCTAAAGAGACCCCATCATTAGAAAAAGTGATAGTTTGTTTTTTTGTTTATGTTTCCATGTGAGCTGTACACCACTAGGGTACAAAGGTTGTCTTATGGGTCATTTTTGACCCGTGAATTATAAAAGCATTTAAACACCAGAAAAAATGTTCAAAAGTGCACAAGCTCTCTCTAATACACGCACACACACACGCACACACACACACACACACACACACACACACACACACACACACACACACATCAAAGAAGCTGGATTGATATATGTATTGAACTTGCATTTGACCTGCACCTGCACTCTTGATCTGCAGCTAACCCCTCACATCACAAAAGCTCCCAAACAAAACAAAAAACAATCTCAGACATAATAAAAACAAATTCAATATAGAGGATATAAAGGGACCCTGCATCAAAGTACCCCTAGTTGGTTCCTTGCTGAAGCCATGAATAGACATGCCCAACAGGTCCTGGATGAGATATTTTTCAGGAGCTCTGGAGGAACAAGAGGATGAAGATGTATCTGAAGAGGAAGATGCATCTTCAGATGGATAAGAAGAAGAGGAAATCCCTTCAAGCTGACAGAGAGACTTTTTGTCAAAGAACAGCAAAATTGCATGGTCCTCATCAAATTCAGACAGTAACCAGTGAAGAACAGCAGCATCAAACATCATAAGGATGACTCCAGGGCCAACAAGGTATTCGGCTGCCCATGTCCAGGACATTTCATCCACCTTTCTCCTGTTCCTCATACCAGCCATTGAAAAAATCATCCTGGAGGATACAAATTTGGAGGGTTTCCGGAAATATGGAGAAAACTGGAAAAATATGGGTGAGATTGACCTGCATGGCTACATAGGGCTTTTGATATTAGCAGGTGTATATAGGTCCCGTGGCGAGGCTACATATAGTCTCTGGGATGCAGAGAGTGGAAGGGCAATTTTTCGTGCCACAATGCCACTGAAAACCTTTCACACTTTCTTAAGAATGCTGAGATTTGACAACCGTGAGTCAAGACCAGCAAGGCGTGTGACGGACAAACAGTATATGCCAAGGCAGTATATGCCAAGCAAGCCAGCAAAATATGGTATCAAAATATGGGTGGCCTGTGATGCAAAATCCAGCTATGCATGGAATATGCAAATGTACACAGGGAAACTGCTGAGTGGAGCACCAGAGAAGAACCAGGGGATGCGGGTTGTGCTTGAATTGACAGTTGGACTGAGGGGGCACAATGTCACATGTGACAATTTTTTCACCTCCTACGAACTCGACCAGCAGCTCCTGAAAAGGAAGATGACCATGGTTGGCAGTGTTCGGAAGAATAAGCCTGAACTCCCCCCTGCACTCCTTGCAACTTCTCATCAAAGTTTGCCTTCACTCCCACCACCACTCTTGTTTCTTATCTTGAAAAAAGGAACAAGAAGGTGGTCCTGCTGAGCACACTGCACAAGACGGCTGAAATCAGTGGTCGTGAGGACAGGAAACCAGCCATCATCCTCAACTATAAGTGCAATAAAGGAGGCTTGGACAACCTCGACAAGGTTATTGGAACGTACAGCTGCAGAAGGATGGCTGCACGCTGGCCCCTGGTCATCTTCCATAACATCATTGATGTGTCCTCATATAATGCCTTTGTGATATGTCAGGAGATCAACCCAACCTGGATTTCAGGGAAGAAAAACAAGAGAAGACTGTTCCTTGAGCAGCTGGGAAAGGCTCTTGTCACCCCGTGCATTGAGAGAAGGGAGCGCCTGCCCCTCACAGAAGCCTCTGCAGCCATTGTGGAAGCTGTTCAGGGAGTTTGTATCTTATCCAGCTGAGGCTGCAGCTGGGTCAGTCAAAAGAAAAAGGTGCCAGTTCTGTCCCTGGAAGAAGGACTGCAAGACAAAAGCTGTGTGCTGCACATGTGAGAAATACATCTGCAAAGCCCATTCTCACGTTCGCACATACTGTCCTACATGTGCTAAATAGAGTTGATGTTGAAAATTGTTCACAAAATCAAGCAACATTTTGTTGTTTTGTTAGTGTTATGAGAGAAGTATTTTTATAATTCAGTTCCTAAAAAATATAAAAGATTAAACTGTTGACAAAAAAGTTCCAGATTGTTGACTGTTTTTTCCCTTTCAATATAATTAATTCATTTATATAATAGCAATAATAAACCTCTACTATGTAAAAGAGAACTGTTATGACAGAGTAATACTGTTCACTGGTGATCGTCTTCTTGTATTGGTAATACAGGTCATTTTTGACCCGTAGGACAAGGGGAGTAAACAGAATGTTAAGATCGCACAAGGGCTAAGTAATAGACTGAACTGAGGTAAAACGCAATGAACTGAAACCAGGCCTAGTAGCCGAAAGAAAAAATAAAAGACAACAGCCGTTAGCCGCGGCTAGGCTAACGGTAGCGATCAGAGTCCAAAAACAGTAAACAGAGTCCAGAAAATAGCCGCAACAAAAACAATAATTCCAAAACCGCTGGGAAAACATAAACAATAATCCACCGACTTACTTGGTGTGGCATGGCGAGAAAAAGTGCGTAGCACTAGCGTAGCATAATATAGATCCATTGCATGGCTTGGCTTGGTTTGGCATGAAAACGTGACAGTACGACCGCATAGAAGAGCGAATACTCGTCAAATGCTCCCGCGACACGACTGGGGAAATACAGAGCTTAAATACACACTCCCAGCCGTGCGCGGGAGTAACTAACCGCAAAACAACCAATACAAAAGTCCCATGCCAACGCGATCAGCCATATTGACAAACCGTGGCGAATTGTGGGGAATGAAATCCGCCCCCACAATTCGCCGAAAACAAATGAAAAAATAGAGGGAGGGCACGCACCCTAACAGTCCCCCCCCCCCCCCCAAGGAGTTCGGTGCGAGGGAAGGTCCGGGGGTTTCCTCTCGGGGCAAAGGCAACGAACACGAGTGGGTGGTGGGAGGCCGGATGGAGAGTCCGGACTGCTGGACCGGTGGGTCTCTTGGAGGTCCAGGGAGCGGACGATCACCAACCTTGACCGGATCCTCCAGACGATCCCCCTGGAACTACGGGTCTCCGGGGAGACCCCACTGGTACACGGAACCTCAAGTGAGGCCTCTCTGGAACACAAGACCTCAGAGGAGGCCTCTATGGAACACGGGACCTCTGGAAGGCCCCCACTGGAACATGGGACCTCTGAAAGGCCCCCTCTGGAACACAGGACCTGTGGGGAAGCCTCTCTAGAACAAGGGACCTTTGGCAGGCCCACACTGGAACGGACAGCCTCCTCGATAACCTCTCTGGAATGGACAACCTCTTTGAAGGCCTCTCTGGAACGGACGGCCTCCTCAAAGGCCTCTGGAGGCTTGACGGCCTTTTGGGAGGCCACTAGAGGCTTGACAGCCTTCTGGGAGGCATCTGGATAAATGACGGCCTTCTGGGAGGCCTCTGGAGACATGACGGCCTTCTGGGAGGCCTCTGGAGACATGACGGCCTTCTGGGAGGCCTCTGGAGACATGATGGCCTTCTGGGAGGCCTCTGGAGACATGACAGCCTCCTGGGAGGCCTCTAGAGACATGATGGCCGTCCAGGAGGCCTCTCTTGACTTGGCGGCCTCCTGGGAGGCCTCTAGAGACATGATGGCCGTCCAGGAGGCCTCTCTTGACTTGACGGCCTCCTGGACGGCCTCTCTTGACTTGACAGCCTCCTGGGAGACCTCTTTTGACTTGACGGCCTCTAGGAAGATTTCTGGAGACTTGACGGCCTCTGGAACGGCCTGACTAGGCTTGACGGCCCTCGGGACGGCCTGACTTGGTTTTACGGCCCCCGAGACAGCCTGACTTGGCTTGTAGACACAGGGGGCTGATGACCTAGGTGCTAGCACTGGAGCTGACGACCTTGGCGCTGGCACTGGGGCTGACAACCTTGTTGCTGGCACAGGAGCTGATGACCTTGGCACTGGCATTGGAGCTGACAACCTTGGCACTGGCACTGGAGCTGACAACCTTGGCACTGGCACTGGAGCTGACAACCTTGGCGCTGGCACTGGAGCTGATGTCGTCGTGACATGCCCAGCCACGAACCCAGGAGGCCCTGCAATGAGAGGGAGACCCCTGACCAGTGCAACTACGCGGTGAAGGGCTCAGGACTCAGGACTGAAGGGCTCGGAAGGCCCAAACTCGGGACTGAAGAGCTCGGAAGGCCCAAACTCGGGACTGAAAGGCTCGGATATGGGGTCACTGGGCGCTAGTGGCTCGGATTCGGTGCTACGAGGCACGACCAACTCAACGGAAGACGTAACAGGCAAGGAGGGCACCGATGCGGGGCTAGCGACCTCAAAAACAAAGTTTTCCGGCTCAGAGACGAAGATCTCGGGAGCTAGTGACTCGGACATGGTGCTACAAGAAATAAACGGCTCATCGAAGGAGTGACCAGGGAAGGAGGGCACCAACACGAGGCTAGTGTGTTTGAGAAACCGACTAACGTGCTCGGTGCTAAGGCTACGTGGCGAGGTGAACTCGGAAACGGGGCTAGCAAGTGCACAAGAGGGGCTATTCGGCGGCAGCAGCTCATTTACAGGGCTAAGACACGCATCGGGCTCGAAAAAGGGGCTAACAAAGTCTGACGGCAAATTGCGTGGCGCTAGTGGCTCATTAGCGAGATCGAGAGGCGCAGGAGACCTGTAAAAGGGGCTGGCGGGCTCGGGACCTGAATTGTGCGAGGCTAACGGCTCATCTATCGAGTGTAAGATCTCTAGACACCAAACCAAACGACTCCCTTACAGGACTAGACAGCGCAAGTACATGCAGAGAGCGAGGAGGAGCTAGACCTACCCACGGAAACAGAGGCGGTTTGCAGGGCTTCCTGGGTGGACGACGTGGTGCTTGTGATGTCATCCAAGAGAGACAAGATGTCGCGAACGGACTCCTCGCTGAGTGAAGAGGTGTGCAGAAGTCTCCTGGCGAATGCTGCGGCGTGCAGAGCATCCTCAGCGAGGGAGGCCGCCCTGGAGACTTCATCATTGGGCAAGTGTGTGCTCTGGAAAGTCCCCGGAGTGTGGAAGGTCCTCTGGACAGTCTCCAGGGGAGACACACCCTGGGCTGGACTGGTCCTGGTACCAGCCTGGATTCCTCGCCGACCCTTGGACTGACGGCCACGGGATAATCTGGGTCCTGCCATCAGCTGGTCTTGCGGGAGCATTCTGTGACGGTCGAGTGGACAAATGCAGACGGAGTCGCAGGTCCCAGTTGAACAATAAATAAACATTTTTATTGTCCACAAAAGTTCAGATAAAATAACAACAACATAAACTCAGGAACTCCAAATACAAGTCAAAACAAAACCTGGCATGGGAGCTGAAAACAAACTAAGTAATAGACTGAACTGAGATAAAACACAATGAACTGAAACCAGGCCTAGTAGCCGAAAGAAAAAATAAAAGACAATAGCCATTAGCCTAACGGCTAACGGTACTGATCAGAGTCCAAAAACAGTAACCAGAGTCCAGAAAATAGCGATACAAAAACAATAATTCCAAAACCGCTTGGAGAACACAAACAATAATCCACTGGCTTACTTGGGGTGGCGTGGCGAGAAAGTGCGTAGCGCTAGCGTAGCATAGCATAGATCCATTGCATAGCTTGGCTTGGCTTGCCATGAAAACGTGACAGTACGACCGCATAGAAGAGTGGATAGTCGTCAAATGCTTCCGGGAGGGGAATAATTAACCGCAAAACAACCAATACAAAAGTCCCACGCCAACGCGATCAGCCGGCAAACGTCCAAGGTGCGGCCATATTGACAAACTGTGGTGAATTGTGGGGAATGAAGTCCGCGCCCACAATTAGCCGAAAACAAAAGAAAAACCGGAGGCAGGGCACGCACCCTAACAGTTTCGGGTCTGCAAAGTTGAGACGAGGGCAATTTAGGGCTTGTAATAAAGTAAAAAAAAAACAAAAAAAAAAACTAGACAATGTTGGAAGGGATTTGCATATTTCAGTCCTAACTTTTTCTGATTTGTCTTTTTTATGGATTGTGTTCTTGTAAAGACAGCTTATGTGGCATTTGTAACTGTAACTCTGTATTGCAGTATCTGATAAAGGTTTGCTAAAATAATCCCTTGAACATGAGATCATATCAGCTATTGATGAATGACAGTTCTTGATGCAGTGCCATCTGATGGATCAGAGATCACTGGTGTTCAGTTTAGGCTTACATCCATGCCCTGAAATTGAATCTGTACTGAAATTCCTCCAGATTCGTTGAATAGTTTAATGATATTATGCACTGTAGAGGAAGAAACTTTTCTTTGATGAACATTGTTTTTAAACATTTAAATACTTTTCTCACACATTTGTTGATAAACTGAAGAATCTCTGTCCATCTTTGCCCCTCATAGATTCAGCATTTCGTGGATACCGCTTTTGTACCAAATCATCATTACAATCACCTGTTGACACTGCCTGTTTGAAATTGCATCATTATTTAAAGTTTTTTTTTTTTTTTTTTTTTTACCTCATTAGTAGCCCTAAGTTGCCCCATATCCCAACTTTGCTATGTGTTGCAGGTATGAAATGCAAGAATGGATGTTTATTAACAGATGAAATGAAGTTCACCAGGAACATGAAATATCTTGTGTTCACACTGTCTACAATGAAATAAAAGTCAATGTAAGACGGACTGTTTTTTTATTTTATTTAAATTTTCCTTAATGTTGCAACTTTTTTTCTGATTTACAATTGTATGTCTTCACACCCTCCTTCCACTCATAGAATCCCCTCACAGTGAAACACTAATATTTCTCATAATATGCATTTTCAGAAGAAAAACAGACAGAAGAAAACAGAAGGCAAATTTTAATTATACTGAATTATCCCACCATTTCTCGTGTCTTGTACCATGGTGCTAGAAGTACATGTTTCTGTGTGTTAAACCAACATGAAGGGAATGTGGACAAGTCTAAGCTGGAAGAGCTGAAACATCAGAAGAACAGACAGTAGGTTAAAGTTTCTGGTGAGGTGGTGCTTACACGGATGTCTGACAAACAACTGGGGTTATTTTTCAATGCTCCTGATATGTATTTTTGAAATATAAACAACAAAACATTGCCATAAACAACCTGGTTAGCACCAAGGGTAGTTGTTTAGCTGTCAGTGTACCACCGGCTATCTACAAACTGATTCAGTAGCTGTTCTATTAATTTTGGTGTATTAAAAATTAGTACATTTATAAAAGTATAGTATTATTTTAGGGTATTCTACAAAATCACAGTAGACTTTTATAGTTTACTAGGTTACACAGTTTACTTTTATAAATGTACTAATTTCTAACAGTTGATAGGCCTGGGTACATTAAATGCTTCCCTAAATAGTACTAATATGAAAATAGCAATGAACGGTTTAGTTTTCGTAAAGAGCTTGGTTTTATGATTAGGTAATAAGAAGTTGTAAAGGTTTTAAGGTTAGAATATTAATTTCTGGATGTCTTTGTTATTTTGTCACAAAACTAACAAAACTCACACAAATGGTAATAGCAAAAAGAACCAGACAGCAGTGAAAGAATAAGGGATTGTTCATAAGTTTATTTGCAGAGAAACAATTAGTGGAACCTCCTCAATGCTGCAGGAAACTGTTCTGTTCACACACAGTACGGTATAAACACTGGCTGGCATGCAAATTTAAGAGACTACATACACACAAGATCAGACGCAATAATATTTCCTGACAACAGTACATTCTGTAATACCCACTTCCAGGAATCATAATCGATCAGTGCTCAATCACACATAAAGATATTGCTGTCTATACTGACCTATACTGTCTCTAACTATACTCAAGTTTATTCCCATGATGCAGTATTTGATATACTCATACCACCCTATGCTGAGAATGGTCCATTACTTCAATAATACCTGGTGCCATCATGGTAAATTTTCCATTGATGGACAAGGTTGATGGATGATGATGTGATTGTATGTGGCAACAAAAACCACCTAGTGTGTTTGAAGGGTGCATGAGAGAAATGCAAAATATTTGTGAATGCAAAGTAAAGCGTCCTATTTTACCCCCACGTATGCTGGTAGGGGTCATGGGTATTTTAGAAGCTTTCCTAGAATTCAATAGGCATTGGCAAAGGTACATCCTGGAATGGGTGGCACACAGGGTGTTGTAAGCACACTATCTAGCAAGCCCAGTCTGGGGTTCCTCTGGGTTTGAACCCAAGTCCTGGAAACTAGTACCTCTAAGCCATAGGAGCTGCTCATTCATATTTGTATGTAAACATTTACATTTACATTTAGCAGAAGTCCTTATCCAGATCGACTGTTGGGTCCTTGCTCAAGGACCCAACAGTGGCAGCTTGGCAGAGGTGGGATTTAAACCCTGGACCTTCTGGTCCATAGTCCAGTACCTTAACCGCTAGGATACCACAGTCCCAATGGACTTGTCCACATTCCCCCAAATAGTCTGTTAATTTGTGTAAAAATGAAGGATTATTCTTCATTTATATTCATTCATACATATTTTCTGTATGCTCTCCATCCTAATTGGTTTCAGTGGGTCAGGAGGCTATCCTGGGAACACATCATGGAAGGTAGAAAATATGGCTTGGAAATGGCTCCAGTTCATGACAGTACAACACACATTCACTTTCTCCCACCTAGAGGCAATTTAAAGTAGACAGGTCATCTACATGCATGTTTTTGGGAAATGGAAGGAAATCTGACTACCCTGGACACAGAGAGAAAATGCCAATACCTATTTCATCAATACCACTAAATGCCATGCAACTGTGCTACTCTGCTGCTGTGTAATGCACCCAGAACAAAGCAAGTCCCGAGCGTGCTGAGATCAGTTGAGATTTATTTCTTTTGGTAAAATAAATTTAGGTTGGGAAGACTGAATTGTGCCCTTTTTGTCCTAATTTGAGGATTCATAATCACAGTCAAAAGTAAAATACTGGTGTACAGCTATGGATTGAAAATACTTAGGCGCTTCTTTTTTGGCAGCAAATAATTACACCAGAGATGCTAACTTCCAGTTCTGAAGGACCAGATCCCAACACAGAGTTGTGATTTCACTGCCTAAGCACACCTGATTCACATTCTCAGTTAATTACTAGGTTTGACAGAGCAAAAACTCTGACAACACCGCTGGACACGATCTGGAACTTCATCTGATTTCAAAGGTGTGTAATTGCTTATCATGTCACTATTTGTACAGTAACGTAATACTTCCTAATCCTGCTTCTGAAGTACCCTGCAGAGCTTTATATTTTCTGGCACCGCGTTACATCAAGGGTTTGAAAGTCAACTATAGATTTGTGCTGGAGCTGAGAAAACATAATACTGAATGGCTTAAAAATAGGACTGCCGGAAAGTCAAGAAAAGTAAGACTAAGAGAAAAAGATAGTTTGTTTGCCATGGTGTGTACATTGCACTTCCATGTCAGGTGCGTAGCGGCGTAGCAATATTTACAAACACTTCAAAAGGCAGCTGGGAGTCTACCGCCTATGTTCACAGAACAACCAGGAGATGATGGTCTCTTACTATGAATAACAACTGTAGTGATTTTTATCTCGTGCACATAGACAAATGCAAACATACACTCTCATTCATTCATTCGAGTTCAGCCTCTCCCATGTTCTCATACACCCTCATCTGCCACTATTTATACAACAGATTTAGCCCATAAAATTTCCAGTGAAATATTACATGCAATATTTCAGTTGGCATTTCAAAAATAAATGCATTGCTATTTTATATATATATATAACCTTATTTAATTATTTTCAAAAAACAAATTGAATTACAGTGAAATATCATTACTATACATTAATTCATTCATTAAGATTAATTTATCTGGTATGCTGGTCAATTAGCTAGAGCATTTGAGTTCTATGTTCCATATTAATCCAAATCGGTTCATGCTGGTTGGTTTTGGTCAGTTGATGGCTTAGCTGGTGAACTTGGAAGTTCTGGTCTTGTTGGTAAGTCTGGTTGGCCAACACTCACCATGTGCTGGTCTTTGCTGTTTCTTCACCAATGTTCACTCATTTTCTATACCTGCTTATTTCAAATCAGGGTCAAAGCAGCAGCACGGGGTGCAAGGGAACCCTAAAAAGGGCATCAGTTCATCCCAGAGAAAACACACACACACACACACACACACACACACACACACACACTAGGACACTTGACCTAACACGTCTTAGGAATGTGGGAGAAAAAAAAAATACCCACAAAAGCACGCTCTAATTTGTATTACACTTGTAAATTAATTATATTATTGTAATTCCTTACATGATCTAAAAAAGTTTAGCAAACACAGTAACAAAGCATTCATAAAAAGCATGCTTAATACTGGATTAGTTCAACTCAACATTACAGCATCATGGTCAGACAAGCAGCCATAAATATACAATGGTGCTTGAAAGTTTGTGAACCCTTTAGAATTTTCTATATTTCTGCATAAATATGACCTAAAACATCATCAGATTTTCACACAAGTACTGAAAGTAGATAAAGAGAACCCAGTTAAACAAATGAGACACAAATATTATACTTGCTCATTTACTTATTGAGGAAAATGATTCAATATTACATGTTAGTGAGTGGCAAAAAAAAATTAACCTTTGCTTTCAGTATCTGGTGTGACCCCCCCTGTGCAGCAATAACTGCAACTAACGTTTCCTGTAACTGTTGATCAGTCCTGCCACACCGGCTTGGAGGAATTTTTAGCCCATTCCGCCATATCAGAACAGCTCACTCTGGGATGTTGGTGGGTTTTTCCCTCACATTAACGGCTTGCTTCAGGTCTTTCCACAACATTTTGATGGATTAAGGTCAGGACTTGACTTGCCATTCCAACTGAACTTTATTCTTCTTTAACCATTCTTTGGTAGAACGGACTTGTGTGCTTAGGGTCGTTGTCTTGCTGCATAGCCACCTTCTGAGATTCAGTTCATTACAGAGTCCTGACATTTTCCTTTAGAATTTCCTCTGAGATCATTCAGAATTCACAGTTCTTATGCTGGAATTCAGTATTCCTTTCTCCCAACATAACCGCTTTTTTCCTTTTAAACCAAAAGTTTTTATATTTTGGCCTCATCATCCACAAAACATTTTTTCCGTAGACTTCTGGCTTGTGACCTTGTGATCTTTAGCAAACTGATCTTTAGCAAACGCAGACGAGCAGCAATTTTCTCTTGGAGAGCAGTGGCTTTTCTCCTTGCAAACCTGCCATGCACATCAATAGTGTTCAGTGTTCTTCTGATGTGTACTCATGAACTTAACTTAGCCAATGCGAGAGAGGCTTCAGTTGCTTAGACGTACCCTGGGGTCCTTTGTGACCTCACCAACTAATTACAACACCTTGCTCTTGAAGTGATCTTTGTTGGTTGACGCACCCTGAGGAGGGTAACATGGTCTTAAATTCTTCCATTTGTTACACAATCTGTCTGACTGTGGATTGGTGGAGTCCAAACTCTTTAGAGATGGTTTTTGTAACCTTTTCCAGCCTGATGAGCATCAACAAATCTTTTTTTTTTCTGAGGTCCTCAGTAATCTCCCTTTGGTTTGTGGCCATGGATACACTTCCACAAACCATTTTGTGAAGAGCAAACTTTGATAGAATCCCCTGTTCTTAAATAAAACAATGGTGACCACTCACACCTGATTGTCATCCCATTGAATTTGAAGAACACCTGAACTTTAATTTCACCTTCAATGAACTACTAATCCTAGGAGGTTCAACAATACTTTTGCCACGCACTAATATGTAATCTCGGATAATTTTTCCTCAATAAATAAATGACCAAGTATAGATTTTTGTCTTCATTTGTTTAACTGGGTCTCTTTATCTACTTTTAAGGACTTGTGTTAAAATCTTGAATGATGTTTCTTAGGTATATTTATGCAGAAATTGAAAATTCTAAAGAGTTCACAACTTTCAGCACCCTTTAAGGTAACGTAATGATTGCCCTTTACTAAACTAGAATACCAAGGGCCTGTTCTCTATGGTAGCTTGATGCTATTAAGTGATTTTGAAATCCTCAATTTAGCCACAGCATACATGTGGTTGAGAAGCCATGGACAGAGATTATGTAACCCTGCTCTGTACACTCGAAAGAATGTAAACTTAGTTTATCAGCTTGACAAGCTAGATTGCCTTCCATGCCTTTTGCCCAATGTTACGTTGTTTGTTGGAGCCAAAATTCTTTTTCTTTTGTTACTTCACAACATTTAAAGCATGTCTATCAAAACTAAAGGTTAGACTCAAATTACCAAAAAAAAAAAAAAAAAGAAAAAACTTGCCTATTTGTCTTTTTTATCTATGTATCTAGCTAGCAAGCCATCACAACAGCCATCAACACAGCGTTACCAGACTTGCTGGCACCTAGGTAATGATGTAATAAAAGGTTCGTTTATTAACTGATCTCATTGGAAAGATGATCACTAAAAGCCTTTAACATAAGTATGTACAATTCATTTTAAGAAAATAAAACTTCTTTTTTTTTAAATCATGCAAAACAAAAATGACCAAATTAAAATATAACACAATTTTTTACACAATCTTCCCTTTTGCAATATACCAAGACGACACGATAACACAGCAAAAAAAAAAAAAAAAAAAAAAAAAATTAAATAATAATAATAAATAATAATACTATAATCTCTTCTGTAATTCTTGTTTGATGCCAAAAGTCTGATTCTTGTGGTCACTGAACCTTTTTTGTGCAGACTTGGATTTGACTTTGACTTTATTTATTTCATTAACAGTGACATCCACATTATTCAACTTCATTTTTCATAATGTAAATGTCCAGATTTTCACCTACAGTCCTCCTGGGCAGTAGATGTTATTTTTTAAAAAAAAAAACGAGAACAGTCCCAATTTCAGCGAGACAGAAAAAATTCAGACAAACATTTACAAACAGTTGAATAATCTATAAAACAGCACACGAGAGATTACATAACACAACCATGCATGATTAAATGTATGCTGATGCATGTTTTATATCGTTGTCCCATCTGGTCCCATGATGCATATATCCGCAAAACGGTTTTCACAGGGAGGCAAACAGACTCACGAAGAATTCACATACAGTATCCAACACTAAAGATTAATTATTTGGTGTTTGCTTCCAAAAACGTTCAGTTTTTTGACCACATAACCAGTTCAAGGATCTTACAAAATGGTCTTCAGTGGGGGCAAAAAAGTATTTAGTCCGCCACTGATTGTGTAAGTCTCCTACATAGAAGATGAGAAGGGGTCTGTATTTTTCATCATAGGTACACTTCAACTATGAGAGACAAAATGGAAAAAAATCCAGTAAGTCACAATTGTAGGATTTTTAAAGATTGAATTGTAATCATGTGGAAAATAAGTATTTGGTCACTAACAAACAAGCAAGATTTCTTGGACAACAAATACATCCAGACCTTAAACTGTACAGTAAATCATTTAAATGACGACTCTATCTTGGTCGCGATACCTCGCGATCGAGGTGGATACGACACGGCTGAGATAGTGAAGATTTATCGAAATGTGACAACCTATATTTCACCACCTCGAGTTAAGTAGACGATGTAAAAAAGTACAAAGGAAGATGAACTGACACAACGCGAATAGTCCAAGACAAGCCTCGAAAACAGTCAGGAGACACCTAACTCGACACACCATGGCCAAGACCAAAGAGCTGTTTTAAGGACACAGGAAGAAATGTAGACCTGCACCAGCTGGGAAGAGTGAAATCTACAATAGGCAAGCAGGCTGGTGTGAATAAATAAACTGTGTGAGCATTGTAAGGAAAAGGAAGACATACACATTGGATAATCTCCCTCGATCTGGGGCTCCACGCAAGATCTTATCCTGTGGGGTCAAAATGATCATGAGAACGGTGAGCAAAAACCCCAGAACTACACAGAGGGACCTGATGAATGACCTGCAAAGAGCTGGGACCAACATAACAAGGCTACCATCAGTGACACACTACTCCAAGAGGGATCCTACAGTGCCAGGCGTGTTCCCCTGCTTAAGCCAGTACATGTCCAGGCCCATCTGAAGTTTGCCAGAGAGCATATGGATGATCCAGAAGAAGATTGGAAGAATATCATGTGGTCAGATGAAACCAAAATAGAACTTTTCGGGAAAAACTCAACTCGTTGTGTTTGGAGGAAGAAGAATGCTAAGTTGCACCATACCTACTGTGAAGCATGGGAGTGGAAACATCATGCTTTGGGGCTGTTTTTCTGCAAAGGGAACAGGAAGACTGATCCGTGTTAAGGTAAGAATGAACGGGGCCATGTATCGTGAGATTTTGAGCCAAAACCATCTTCTATCAGTGAGAGCATTGAAGATAGAAGGTGGCTGGGTCTTCCAGCATGACAATGATCGCAAACACACCACTCAGGCAACGAAGGAGTGGCTCTGTAAAAAGCATTTCAAGGTCCTGGAGTAGCCTACCCAGTCTCCAAACCTCAACCCCATAGAAAATGTGTGGAGGGAGTTGAAAGTTCGTGTTGCCCTAAAACACCACTGCTCTAGAGGAGATCTGCATGGAGGAATGGGCCAAAATACCAGCTACAGTTTGTGCAAACCTGGTGAAGACTTACAGGAAATGTTTGACCTCTGTCATTGCCAACAAAGGTTATGTTTTATTGAGAATTGAGGTGAACTTTTGTTATTGACCAAATACTTATTTTCCACCATGATTTACAATTCAATTCTTTAAAAATCCTACAATGTGATTTCCTGGATTTTCTTTTCACATTTTGTCTCTTATAGTTGAAGTGTACCTATGATGAAAATTACAGACCTCTCTCATCTTTCTAAGTAGGAGAATTTGCACAATTAGTGGCTGACCAAATACTTTTTTTGCCCCACTGTATGTCATGTAATTTTTATGCTCCAGTATGACAGAGAGTCCTCGACAACCACTTAAGAGGCCAGGTCACACTCCGCTGAACTTTAAAATGAAAATATGAACCGAATCATGCATCAGATATTTTTTAATACAATTTCTACCATTGTTAATAATTGTGACACATCTGTTTTATCTTAAATTGACTTCAGTTAAAGGGTACATTTCTTTAATATTTCTAGTGTGAGATTGAAGCTAATTAACCACAAATTTATTTTTCCTAATTATCTGTTAAATTAGCAAGCAAACCCATTGGATTTGCTCAGTAATAAGCCATACGCAGTTAGATTTAAATAGCCATATTTTTTTGCCAGTTTGTATAGTTTGATATTTTAAAAATATTGCCACATTTTCAGAAAATTCTTTTATGACCTGCACTGAACAGTCCTTCTGAGTAGCGAGTGAAAGCGAGTGAGTATACAAGTCAATGTTTAAGCAATACTTGCTTTTTCTTGAGTGAATCACTGGCTGTCCCAAGCATTGTCCATGTGGGGTTTCTGTGGGTACTCCAGCTTCCTTCCAAATTCCAAAGACATGCGTTATGTCAATTGATGTTCTAAAGTGTGTAAGTGCGAGTGAGTCTGTGATGCTGTGTTCTGTGATGGATTGATTGGGATTGGTTCCTGTCATCGTGTCTGTGCTACTGGTTAGGCTCCAGCTCCCCTGACCCTGAATTGGATTAAGCAGGTATGAAATTGAATGAATGGATTGTTCAAGGTATTTGCATCTAGTATTTAAGTAATCAAACATATTTCATGGATGACAAACTTTAATTCAGGTGTTCTAATAACAAAGTCCGATGTTAAAATTGTGCAGCCCAGTTTGCTTATTCAGTAAAATGAGAACTGTCATATGAAGATACTGACGATGTAATGTCTAGCGTATGTTTAGGTTGCAGTGGCTGATTCATTTGAACGAGTTGTTTAAAGAAAAGAATAATTCAAAAATGTCTCATTACTGCTCTGTGAGATGTGAGGGGGGCAAGAAACTCTAAGCTTGTGCTATTTACTGACAGTTGAAAGGGCTCGTGATTTACGACCTGTTCAACCCTGGAGGAATTTTCATGGCAACTCTGGCACGGCAGCAACTTCAGTCAGCTCCTGCTGGAGCTGTTCCTGCCGTGTTTTAAAAACACAAACCCTCGGGCTGTTTGAGTGGCATTTCCTCACATTCTGATGTGCAAGTTTCCCCAGTGTCAATAAAACTAGGTACAAATCAGTGAGGGCTAGAATGACATCCAGGACTAGGCAGAACAAGACATGCCATGCAAGATGTAAACAGGCTGAGTCCTGAAAGACATACAGACTCATTCTTTGTGTTTGCAGTATCATAACTTACAACTGTAGCTGCGTACATTCTGAACTCATGTGGAAATCATAAACCATAAGGAATTCATGTAGCCTTTTGTTGTTTGTTTAAAGAAGAAGCTGTGTGTCTCACTTAATACTGTCCATATTTTTTCTTTTTGAAATATGTTTTACTTTATTTATTACCTTTTCCCCTTAGTAAACATTGAGACATTCGTATTTAGACCAAATCTGTTACTTCAATGCCAATAGTTTTTTTTTTCTTTTTTTAATTCATATTTTTGCATCTAATACAGCCACTCTGTTCACTTAAAGTAGCGAAAACATAATAATTGAGGCCACTTTATGTATTTCTTACTCACTGTATGTTTTGTGATTGTCAGGTGGTTGTTAGCATGGTTGCCAGTGTTTTTGTATAGTACACAATGCCTAATGGCTATAAATTATCAACTCATTATCAGTGTGTTCAGTGGTTGAGACAGAATCCAAAATGTGATCTGAAAGCACAGCTGTCAGGTTTATATAAACACTGACACTGACTTGTTGTTTGGTGTTGAGCAGAAAAATATGTGACAACATAGTTGACAGCAAAGAGTTAGCCAATAAAGTTTTATTTCTCTGTCTAGGGGTTGCACCCTGTGCCGCTGGCAAGGCACTGGCTCCTCTGCAACCTGCTCTGGATTAAGTGATAAGAAGTGAATGAAATGAATGAATAATCTTTTATGAGGAAATATATGTACAAGGAAGTTTCTGTTAGGGTTGGTTGAAGTCAGATGCGAGACCGTGGCAAAAAATCTGAAAAAGATTGAAAAAACAACAACAAAAAAAACACCACGTGAAAAGTGTAGTAAAGATGGTTGGGAAAGAGCATCTACAAAGATTTTGGCAAGGCAGTTCTTCCCGTTGATTTAAAAAATCTTTTTGAAAACACATATCTAGGTGTGAAAAAAGACTCAAAATACTGAAGCCACCGATAACCAATGTTGTTTTTTACTTTCTTTCAAACATTACATTCTATTTATTAGTCACTTATCGGATTATTAATGTGCATGGTAAACACTCAGTGGAATACCGATTTATGGCATGCAATTTCTAAATGTATTTTATCTTTACCTTTCCCGCCACAAAACAAAACAGAATACAACACTTTGAGTGTATAATGAAAACAACATAAAAAGTATGCACAAACAAAACAACGACATAAAGAATTGAAGAGGAGAAGACGTGAAGGTTGAAGCAGACAGAATGTGTTGGTGAGAGAAATTGCGTGACATGAACACAGCACACACACACACTCCGAAATACACAACAATTGCGTGGTAAGAATTCTTGATGTGATTGTGAAAAACTGTATGAAATAACAATTAATCTGAACATCTGACGAGTGTGTACAGTTAAGAATATCAAATGCCCATCTGTATAAGAAAGAAAGAAATCAGCTGAGTGGTGACTATGACATATGGTGCCAGTGTACAGAATGGTGCGTGTGAGATGCGGACCTTAAACCATAGTGACTTTGTGTCACGTGCTTATTACCGAGAGAGTGCCAGAGCTGTGGACAATATGTGGGAATGCCACCACATCATGAGAATGAACTACAGAAGCTGTTAAAAATAAATATTAAGTGACATGTTTTGCGTGATACATTAGACTTTCACTGAAGCACATAGAAGTGACTTTAGAAAACCAAAACAACAAATGGGAACATGCTTGAAATTCTAGTTACCCTTGATTGTCCACTTTCAGGTAGATGCCTATTAAGGAACCTATTAAACAATGAATGGTTGAAAAAGCCAACCACTATAAACTGAGGCGTTAACAATTACAGCCAAATATGTCTGCCTTGTTGATGCATGGCTAATCGAGTTAGTTACTCTGAATGTTTAAACAATTACAAGGGAAGCTTGAGACAGCATAAAGTCTGGAGACTATTGGTTGGGGCGATTGTTAATTTGTGGATGACCACTGAGTAACAAAGAGGCCATTTTACCGACTAAGGGAGATTGAACAGACACAGTAACAATATGTACCTAGATAATCAGGCAGTGGATGGGATGGCAAACGGTTTTAATAGTACACTCGCACAGTCTGGCTCTCGCAAACCCTGAATCTTTGATCTGTAAAAATGAGCCAGACGAACAAAATTTAGCGTGTTGTCAGCCTATCATACTTATGCTTCCATAATATAGGGGCAAATTGAAACAAATGAATCCTGCCATATAAGATTTAAGATTCTAGAATGAACTCATGGGAGATAAAGTTAATTATAATGTACCGGTAATTTCATTCATTCATTCACTTTCATCCCCATTTAATCCAATTCAGGGCTGCGGGGCCAATGGGCCAAGTTGGCAGCACAGAACACACAGCAATAATCAACCATAGATAGGGCCCCAGTCGCAAGGTGCAGAAACACATACTCACTCATACCGGGACACTTTAGAGACACCAGTTGACATAAAGCATGTTTTTGGACTGTGGAAGGAAACTGACGTATCCATGGAGACACAGGTAAAACATTCAAACTCCACACAGTCAGAGTCCAGACCAAGAAGCCAATATGGGATCTCTGGAGCTGTGAGACAACAGCACTAGCCACTTCTGCCACCTTATAATGTAATTTGTAAAGAAAATATTGGGACAGTCTGGAAAATGCAAATAAAAATGGCAGTGTTTCTTACATTGACTTTTATTTCTTTGAATACAGTATGAACCCAATATAGTTCATTTGTTACTATACATCCATTCCTGCATTTTAGGCCTGGAACACATTCCAAAAATGGTTGGGACAGTAAATTTTACCAATTTGTAATGTTGTCATTCCTTCTCACAACAACTAAAAGATGTTTTGTCTCTGAGGATACCAAGTGATGAAGTGTTTCAGGTGTTATGTTGTGCCATTCCTCCTGCAAACCCATCTTAAGGTGTAGCATGGGACTGCCTTTTTGTCACATTTTTTGTTTCAAAATTCTCTATTGAGGACAGCAATGTGTGCGCCATGTGGTTTTGTACTGTCTTGGTGAAAAATGAATGGATGTAAGTGGAAAAGATGTGACCCTGAAAGCAGCAAACGTTGCTTTAAGATCTCAATGTACTTTTCTGCTTATTCTGCCATCACAGAAGTGTAAATTATCATTATCAAGGACAATGACACAAACCCATACCATGAGAGACCCTGGCTTTTGGACTTGTTGCTGATAAAAATCAGGATGGTCATTTTTGTTTTTGGTCTGGAACACACTGAATCCATTTCTTCCAAAAATATCTGGAATACTGATTCAACTGAGTACACCTTTCCACTGTGTGATGGTCCATCCCGGATGTCTCCAAGCCCAGAGAAGTCGATGCCACTTCTGGACATGGTTAACATAAGACTTCTTTATTTGAACGGTAATGTCCTAAGTGACATTTGTGAATGTAACTACATATTTTAGTGCTTGACAGAGGTTTACTAAAGTAATCACTTGCCCATGTGGTTATATCAGACCAATTTAGGCTTGCCTTTTCTTGAAACATTTAGGTAAAAGTAAGTAAAAAAAACAACTTGAACCAAAAGTGCTGTACATACAGCACAAACTGCACACAACACAAAACATAAAAAAATACAAAATTCAATACAAAAACAAATACGGATATAAAATAGTCCAAAAAAGCACATAAAACACATAAAACTTCAAAACAGAACCATGACCTACTCAAAAGGCAATTTATAAAGATACACTTTTAAACCGGTTTTAAAAACAGAGAGAGTGAGGTTGGACTAATGCTCAAAGGAAGATCAATCTCCCCAAAGTTTCAGGTGTGTTTTAAGGACCGCCAGCATTTTTTTCTTTTATGACGATCTAAGAGATCGCCCATATTTCTGTCACGCCGGCTGCAGCGGATACTCCCCAACGCCAGAGGTCGCACTCTCCAGAATACTAGCGCTTCACTTCCGTCAGGCAGCCATGACCGTAGCCTACTTAAGCTCCCTAAGTAAGCTAAGCTAAGCTACATCGCGAAGTATTGTTTTGCCGTTGCTGACTTTACCGAGCGTTCTTCCTGCAGTTTCTCATGTTCTTCGTGTATGACCCCTTGCTCGGTGTAC
The DNA here is from genome assembly GCA_025084515.1 of Ancistrus triradiatus. Taxonomy (NCBI): domain Eukaryota; kingdom Metazoa; phylum Chordata; class Actinopteri; order Siluriformes; family Loricariidae; genus Ancistrus; species Ancistrus triradiatus. Next base: position 4,847 of record JAJAGP010004350.1, on the reverse strand, counting down.
TCGTTGCTCATTCGGATTGCCCTGGTTGGTTTTGTCACCTCTCGCCTTGTTGTTCCGGTTATCGATCCTACGCCTGTCTCCCGATTACTCTTTTGCCTACTGGACTCAATAAACCTGCATTTGATTCCTACTCCTTGATCTCTGAGCCTTACCTGGTTACAGAATACTTCGCCTCATCATGGAATCAGTGGGTTTTGAGGATTATTTGTCACGGCAGGAACAAAAGCTGGACGAACTCGCGCAGCTCATGAAGGAGGTTCTGGCGCGCTACACCGCTCCCGGAGCGTTCAGCAGCTGCTGCACCCGTACCGCCGGCCCACGTTCCTGCTCCAGCCGGCGCCCGAGACCCTCCTCGCCTGCAGTCCCCCGTTATGGTGGCCCTACCCGAAAGGTACGACGGCTCTATGAATCTTTGTCGCGGTTTTCTCATGCAGTGTAGCCTATACATTGAACATAATCCAGAGCAGTTTCATTCAGACACGGATAAAATTCATTTTGTCATATCACTGCTAACCGGGAGGGCAAAAGCATGGGCCACGGCGTTGTGGACCCAGGATAGCAAGGCCTTGTTATCTGAAACACTCTTTTACACATTGTTTAAAGAAGTATTAGATCACCCCCACGCCGGACGGGATGTGGGATCTCGTTTGTGTGAACTCAGGCAGGGCAGAAGGAGGGCGGCCGATTATGCCTTGGAATTCCGTACAGTCTCAGCGGGGAGCGGATGGAATGACACAGCCCTCCTCACCATGTTCAAACGGGGACTCAAACCAGAACTAAAAGCAGAGATGGCCGTACGGGGTGCCACTCTGATCTGGATGCCTTCATACGTCATACCATCATCGTGGACAACCTACTTTGGGACGGCCAAGAACTCAGCAGGAGCTCAGATCCAGCGACTCCATGTACTTCGCAAGAGTACAACTGGACAAGGAACTGGGGAGAGCTCACATAACGGACGAGGAGCGACGACGCAGGTACCGGGAGAAGTTATGCCTCTACTGTGCAGGGACTGGTCACCTGCGTGCGTCTTGTCCCAAACGACCGGCGTCCACCCGAACGCTGGAGGTAAGCCTCTTGAACCAACCTATGATCAATACCCAATGTATGCGTATAACCGTACAGTTATCCTGGGCTACAGAGTCTGCCTATGTTTCAGCGCTCATCGACTCGGGGGCCGCAGGCAACTTCATAGACCAAGCCTGGTAAGCAGACTGGCTATCCCAGTAATCCGGACCTCAGCACCTATGACTTTAAAAGCGGTGGATGGCAGAGTTCTGGGGGAGGATTCTGTGACGGAGTGCACTGTGGAACTCAACATGAAGGTTGCTTCACCAGGAGTGTCTTTCGTTTTTTGTCATCCCGGCACCTAATCATGACATCATCCTGGGGTTTCCCTGGCTGGTCCTGCATAGGCCTCACATTATCTGGGGGGAGGACGACATTAAGAGCTGGGGGGACCAATGCCGGACATCTTGTCTGACCCTGCCTCTGATGCCCACTGCTGTGGAGGATACCAAGAGCTCCGGTCTTACCCAGGTGCCGGATTGCTATAGACATTTGAAACGAGTCTTCTCTAAGGAGCTTGCCCAGGACTTACCTCCTCATCGGTCTTGGGACTGTGCCATCGACCTCCTTCCGGGCAGCAGCCCACCTCGGAACAGGATCTACCCCCTTTCTCGACTCGAAACGCAGGCGTTGGAAGACTACGTGTTACGCCTGGGGTTCATTCGACCGTCCACCTCTCCGGCCACGGCGAGTTTCTTCTTTGTGGAAAAGAAGGACGGAGGTCTACGCCCTTGCATCGATTACAGGGGCCTCAACGAACTGACGGTAAAGTACAAGTATCCGTTATCCTTGGTCCCCGCCGCTTTGACTTCTGCGTGGTGGCAGCCATCTTCACCAAATTGGATTTAAGGAACGCATATAATCTGATTCGAATTCGTGCCGGGGACGAGTGGAAGACGGCTTTCATCACGTCGCGGGGACACTACGAATACACCGTCATGCCGTTTGGCCTTGCGGTGGCCCCGTCGGTATTCCAGGCCTTCATTAACGAGGTTCTGAGGGACATGAATGACCGGTGGGTGATTGTTTACCTAGATGATATTCTGATCTACTCACCTGACTTACACACGCACATCCATCATGTACACCAGGTCTTGACTCGTCTATTGCACCACAGGTTAAGTGTTAAACTGGAAAAATGTGAATTTCATGTCACTACTGTGTCTTTTCTGGGCTATGTAATAGGTCAAGATGGTGTCCGTATGGATGAGGGTAAAGTCAATGCGGTGGTACAGTGGCCTCAGCCGCGCACCATCAAGGACCTACAGAAATTCTTGGGATTTGCTAATTTCTATCGGCGGTTCATTCGGGGGTTTAGCAGCATAGCCGCTCCTCTCACTTCCTTATTACGAGGTAACTCAAGTAGGTTCGTGTGGTCTGAGGCAGCGGACTGCGCGTTTCGGTCGCTAAAGGGCCGCTTCACTTCCGCTCCTGTTTTAGCACATCCTAACCCCGATTACCCCTTCGTGGTTGAAGTGGACGCGTCCTCGTCGGGTGTAGGGGACGTGCTTTCGCAGCGTTCAGGCTCGCCCCCCAAGCTCCACCCCTGTGCTTTCTTCTCCCGTAAGTTAAACAAGGCCGAGAGGAATTATGACGTGGGTAACCGGGAACTTCTGGCCATTAAACTCGCGTTAGAAGAATGGCGGCACTGGTTAGAAGGGGCTAGGCATCCGTTTGTGGTTTTGACTGATAATCGTAACTTGGAATATTTGAAGGCAGCTAGGCGCCTTAACCCCAGACAAGCTCGTTGGGTGCTGTTTTTTACTCGTTTTGATTTCACTGTGTCTTATCGTTCTGGGAACGGCAAGGCTGACGCCTTGTCTAGGCAGTGGGAGGCCGAGCCGGACACGAGTCAGGTCACTACGGTCCTGAGACCCGATATCATCGTCGGTCCTGTTCGGTGGGAGATGCTCGACGAGATACATCGGGCTCAGGTTAACGAACCACCTCCCTCTGAGTGCCCGCCGGACCGTGAGTTTGTTCCTGCCGCCTTGCGTACGGAGCTTATCCGGGAGATTCATGGTAACCCCAGTTCGGGCCATTCTGGTATACAACGTACTGTAGCGCTGGTTCAGAATCGGTTTTGGTGGAGGGGATTAGAAGGGGAGGTCACGGATTGGGTAAAGGCCTGTCCGGTGTGCGCTCAGGCTAAGGTCCCTCGTCAAGCCCCGGCTGGTTTGTTAGAACCGTTGCCTATCCCCAAGCGCCCCTGGTCTCATCTAGGGGTAGACTTTGTGACCGGCCTACCTCCCTCCAAGGGCAAGACCGTCATCTTGGTTGTTATTGATCGCTTCTCTATGGCTTGCCGCTTGATTCCCCTGGCCAAGTTGCCTACCGCGCTCCAGATGGCTGAAACCCTGTTCCATAACGTGTTTAGGGTCTATGGGCTATCTGAGGATATAGTTTCAGATAGAGGGACGCAGTTTACTTCCAGGGTCTGGAAAGAGTTCTGCAAACTCCTGGACATAGATGTCAGCTTAACGTCGGGCTACCACCCCCAGTCTAATGGCCAAACGGAACGCCTAAATCAGGAAATCTGTAGGTTTCTGGTTTCTTACTGCTCGCGCTCCCAGTTGGACTGGGTCAGATATTTGCCATGGGTAGAGTATGCGCAGAACTCTTTGAAAAGTTCCTCTACGAGTCTGACGCCTTTCCAATGCGTCTTAGGTTTTCAGCCTCCACTCTTCTCATGGTCGGGCTCTCCCTCCGAGGTGGCCGTGGTAGACGAGTGGATGCGGAAGAGTGAGCAGACATGGGAACAGGCCCATGTTCGGTTGCAGCGGGCGGTGTCCCGTCAGAAACTGCAGGCGGACCGCCGTAGACGTGACGTACCACCATACAGGCCCGGTCAACTGGTATGGCTTTCTACTAGAGATCTACGACTAAAGTTGCCTTGTAAGAAGTTGAGTCCCAAGTTTGTGGGGCCCTTTAAGGTTCTACGGCGGGTAACCTCGGTCTCGTATATGCTTCTGTTGCCCTCCTCGTATCACATTGCCCCTACGTTTCATGTTTCCTTGCTCAAACCGGTTCATTCTTCCCCCCAGGTGCAGTCGGACGTGACAGAATCCCCGCCGCCTCTGGATGTCGACGGTTCTCCCGTTTACGCCGTCAAGCAGCTCTTGGACTCCAGGCAGCGTGCCGGTAGAATGTACTACCTGGTAGATTGGGAAGATTACGGTCCGGAGGAACGTGCTTGGGTCCCGGCTGGGGACATACTGGACCCGTCTCTCATTGCAGACTTCCACCGTGCCTTCCCACAGCGCCCGGCTCCGAGGCCTCGGGGTCGTCCCCGGAGGCGGGGGTCTTCGGCGTCGGGCGCCGCCCGTCAGAGGGGGGGTTATGTCACGCCGGCTGCAGCGGATACTCCCCAACGCCAGAGGTCGCACTCTCCAGAATACTAGTGCTCCACTTCCGTCAGGCAGCCATGACCGTAGCCTACTTAAGCTCCCGGTATGCTAAGCTACATCGCGAAGTATTGTTTTGCCGTTGCTGACTTTACCGAGCGTTCTTCCTGCAGTTTCTCATGTTCTTCGTGTATGACCCCTTGCTCTGTGTACTCGTTGCTCATTCGGATTGCCCTGGTTGGTTTTGTCGCCTCTCGCCTTGATCTCTGAGCCTTACCTGGTTACAATTTCACTTGAGAAAGCAGGCTAGTCAAGTAAGGATCAGCCAACCCATTTAGTACCTTGTAAACAAACAATAGCACTTTAAACTTGATCCTAAATTGTACCAGAAGCCAGTGCAAGGAGGCAAGTACCGGTGTTATATGGGATCTTTTA
>JAJAGP010004349.1:0-51645 GCA_025084515.1 Ancistrus triradiatus | reverse complement strand
AGGCTGGGAAGTGTGACTCTACAATAAGCAAGCAGGTTGGTGTGAATACAAGACATACAAGACCATTGACAATCTCCCTCGATCTGGGGCTCCACGCAAGAGCTCATCCTGTGGGGTCAAAATGATCATGAGAACGGTGAGCAAAAATCCCAGAACTACACGGAGGGACCTGATGAATGACCTGCAGAGAGCTGGGACCAAAGTAACAAAGGATACCATCAGTAACACTACGCCGAGAGGGACTCAGATCCAGCAGTGCCAGGTGTGTCCTCCTGCTTAAGCCAGTACATGTCCAGGCCCATCTGAAGTTTACCAGAGAGCATATGGATGATCCAGAAGAGGATTGGGAGAATATCATGTGGTCAGATGAAACCAAAATAGAACTTTTTGGGAAAAACTCAACTGGAGGAAGAAGAATGCTGAGTTGCATCCCAAGAACACCATACCTACTGTGAAGCATGGGGGTGGAAACATCATGCTTTCGGGTTGATTTTCTGCAAAGGGGACAGGATGACTGGTCCGTGTTAAGGGAAGAATGAACGGAGCCATGTATCATGAGATTTTAAGCCAAAACCACCTTCCATCAGTGAGAGCATTGAAGATGGAACATGGCTGGGTCTTCCAGCATGACACTGAGACCAGCTTTGATATAACCTTGAGTGTTGCATTGTGTGTGTTGTTGAATTTCTTTTGATGCTGAAGAGCGACGTTGCAAAAACTAAACAAATTAAAACTAGTAAACTATGCATCTCTAAGTCCTTTTCACATTAGTGCTGTCTGTTGTAGGCTGGCATCCCTGATCCACCCAGCATGTCGGACGATCTCATCCGTCAGAAAGCCAGAGAGCGTCACTTCCTAGAGCAGTTATTAGACAGCAAGAAGCTGGAGAACTACAAGATCCCTGTTCCCATTAAAGCAGAACTCAGGAAATATCAGCAGGTAGGTGGCTTTATGCTTATGACCTTTACTTTGTTAAACGTCTGTTTGTTCAGACTTATGAATACTTAACTGTACTGTATCACATTCGTTACTTATTAATATTTAACTGTACTGTATGAGCGTGGGGATTTCGAAATGAATCATGAATCCATGTGCTAAATGTAAAATGTTCTTGTCCATGTTTTATTCACATGCAGTGGGAGGACTTGTGTGTTGAGGTTGCCTGATGCATGAATTTGCATAGTGATCTGGGCATGGCAACCTCTGAGTAATCTGGCTCGTCGGTTGACACATGAACTCGCACTGTTCTTGTGCGTTTTTAATCTTCTTGAGCACTCGGCACTCCTTCCACTTTTCAACCTTGCTCACTGTATTTTACAAATAGCTTCCACCTTTTAAATAAACAGGACCCTGAAGGGTTGCGTTGACAGTAGTACAAACGCAGAGTAGGCTTGAAAGTGGTTTCCTCCGTCACTAGTACAAGGCCACAAGTGAAATACATGGTTGTACAGCGTGGCAACACGCGCTACAGCAGCCGATGAAGGTCCCATTAAATCCAGAAATGGAAATTTGTGCTTTTATGAATGTCTACAACTTGTAAAATTAAGTAACCTAATAAACAGAAATCAGAGACTGCGTTAATTCTCTAAAGCTGCAGTTAATCCCTGACTTAATAGTTTTAATATGAATGACAGCCATCTAGTTTTAATATAGATAGATAGTTTTTTAGCCATCAGTTTTAATTTGAATGACAGCCATCTAGATGATTTAAAAAGTTTCAGTTTGGTTTGGGCCAATAATGAGATTTAGTCAAATGGTTGGTGTGTAGAGACGCTCCGATTTCCAATTTTTAAAATAAATAATCAGTCAAGGATGATAAATTATAACATGGAGACAACTGCTAAAGAGAGATAGCAGTAGCTGTTGGCTTGTACCTGGCTCTATTATTTGACTAGCTTTAGCTTTATGGTATTGGCCACAAAATGTGAAGTGCTGCAAACTTGCTCTAATTGTACTTTAAGAACCTTTTACCAGTGCAAGGGTAGTACAAGCAAAATGCTGAATTGCAGCTCGCCCTCTCAGACAGCCGTGTATACCAACCAAGACAGTATACAATACTGTAAGTCACTGAATGCATTAAAAACAGTCTTGCGCTAAATCCTGGGCATAAGTGGTACAACACAGTTGAAAACATGCACTGTGAGCATTTATTTAATAACGACATGTACTCATAAAACAGATCACAGGCGCACAAGAACCCAATAATAAACAGACCAGAGAGCCACGCTTGGTGTTGCTGACACCCTCAACATTTGGTACATGAAGCACTAAGTCACTGTCACCAAAACCAGTTAAATTAAGGAAGCCACTAAACAGAACAAAATAATATAAGTTAATGCAAACCAGCTGGTCTGCGTCTTGACTTCATTAATGCAAGTTGTAGGTGCGTTATTAAGGGTGTAACCCCATGACAGTAAAACAGGACAATGCCTGCCCTCGAGTGGGACGAATTATGTAGTTGGGTTTTGTGGTTTTTATTGAATGCAGTTCCATTTTTAACACTCACAGATGCTTATCCTGTTCTCAGTAAGAATCCTTCCAATTTCTTTGAATTGCAGGGGTCTAAAGACTCATTGTTTATTATTTTGAATAGTGCCAGTTAAATATATATGAAATCAAGTGTCAGTCTGCCACTTTTTATCATATTTTATTTTAATAGTGCTTAATATGAAAAAGTGAATAAAATCACTGTTTCCTTTGCTCTCTTGACACAGCACGTTCATACAATTTGAGCAGCAGCAGATCAACGTCGCTACTCTTATCTGAAAGAGCTTTAGTTTGTCTGCTGGATAACTGTATATTTCAATTCATATTTTATTCATGAAGCTTGTTCTTTCTGACGTAGGATGGCGTGAACTGGTTGGCATTCTTGAACAAGTACAAGCTGCATGGGATCCTGTGTGACGACATGGGTTTGGGTAAAACCCTGCAGTCCATCTGCATTCTTGCTGGAGATCACTACCTCAGGTATTCATGCGTTTTAATATACAGTGGGGCAAAAAAAGTATTTATTCAGCCACTGATTGTGCAAGTTCTCCTACTTAGAAAGATGAGAGGGACCAAATACTTATTTTTTTTCCATGATTTACAATTAAATTCTTTAAAAATCCTACAATATGATTTTTTTGGATTTTTTTTTCTCATTTTGTCTCTCATAGATGAAGTGTACCCATGATGAAAATTACAGACCTCTCTCATCTTTCTAAGTAGGAGAACTTGCACAACCAGTGGCTGACTAAATACTTTTTTGCCCCACTGTACCTTAAAGTAGGGTGAGCAATATGACAGTCGTGTCGTGATTTCATCATTGTGATAAACGATGTGCCTCTCTGATCGTATCGAGGATATCGTCAGTGCTTAAAGAACACTGACCAACTGTGTGTCTCATTAAAAATGTGTAATTTAGTTCAGTTTAATTGGATAAAGTCCAGCACCTTTTGAATAAAAATCAGTTTACTAGGTATGGAGGTATGGGGTAATATTTAAATAGTTTGAGTATCGTTACTGATGCATTTTGTCTAGAGTTGCATGTCGTGATAAATACATCTGTGTCGACATATAATATTTCTACCATATCGCCCACCCCTACCTTAGTCATCCTTAATATTAGTTTCCTTCACGCCCCCATTCCGTTACGTTTGAGCAGCTGTAGAGTAACAGTGAAAGTATCAGCTGTGGATCCATCTCACTGTCTTTAGAGCCGTTAGACCATCGATCTGTTCATGTCTTTGTGCATGTTTTATTCACGAGTGGGAGGTTTTGGTGGTGTTATTGCTCGATGCATAAATTTACATCTCTGCTTGGTAGACTTTTGAGTAGTGTATCACTGCGGCTGGGTGATGGGTGAGGTATGAACTCGCACTGCCCTTCTGTACTGTTAATCCTCTCGAGTACTCGGCACTCCTTGCTTAGTGTGTTTTGTCGATATTACTGATGGCTTCCGTCTTCTAATTAAACAGGACCGGAGGGCTTGTGCTGACAAATTACTTTAAGTCCAAACAGAGTAGGCTTGAAAGTTGAGTGGGTTCCTCAGCCGCTCACACCGGTATAAGTAAAATCTTCACTATGGTGTTAGGTGTATGGTATTATGGGGTTACTGTACACCAGAAATTTAGGGTTGTGCTTTTATGTAAGTGTCCAGCATTTGTAGGGAAGTAAAATGAATAAAGCCGAAATCGAAGGACGTGGGTTTAAATCTCTAAAGCTGCCATTATTATTGGCAATTATGTTAGGTTTTTAATATGAATCACAACCTTCTAGTTTGTTTACAAAATCATGAGTTGGACATGGGCCAGTAATGAGATATGGACAGATGATTCGCATCTGAAGATTTATCACAAACTGTTATTGTGTCGCAAATTTAGTCAGAAATAACCACTTGAACATTAGTTTTGCAACATGGTGCGTCTCTCGTTCTGATGGTTTTCTGATGCATCATGTAGCCTGATTACGGCTCCTGATGGCACAGTTATTTATAACGTTAGCTAGGGTTGCCAGGATACAGCAGGACACAAATGTGCATCATGGAGATTTACTCTATAAGGTGCCTTTTGTTTCTTGTACATATAATGCAGTTGTCATTGTGAACACAAAGAGGTCACAATGAATTTTAACCCCCACACCAATTATTTACATAAAACCCGTTTTAAAATAATTTAAGGGTAGATAGAAAAGTAATTAAACCCCGGGTTTCCTTACTTTCCTGTTCGTTCAGTGCACACACATTCACTTGCAGCAGCAGAATAACAGTGAACTGCTGGCTGGGACCCCATTTCGACTCTAGAGACTGAGGAATTCTGTAATCACTGTTCCTGTGAGGCATCACGGAAAAAACCACAAAAACACACAATGCAAATTAAAAAAGACAAAACTTCTCAGTGTGTTTAACATTTTCGGTTATAGCTAGTGTAGCGGTATTTGGGGATACAAAAAAGGTGCTTAAAATGATGACGCACCAAATTTTGTGTGCTTCACGCACGGATTTGATCCTAGTACCCAGTTACTGAAGTTTGTGTGTGGGCTAGAAACGTGCTCACGGAAAAAAAAAATCTTTGAAGTAGGACTGCGATTGACTCGACACTTGCCTGTATTGACTAGGGCTTGGACTGACTTAATTTGGGACTTGTTAAAATTGTTACTTACCCACTCAAGGCCTTCTTTTTCACAGAGCGTACGATTTTTACACAAGAAAAAAAAAAGGGCAAATTTTGAAAAACGTCAGGGACTTCAACCAAGTCTGTTTTTTTTGTCCTTAAACAACTCCCTGTTGGTTTTGCTTTCTTTAATTTTCCTTCTTTTAATGTATAGTGGAGATTTTTGCTGTGTCTGTGTCACGCGACCAAATGAAAAAAAACAAATACACGGCGAGATCAGTGCAGGAAGCTCTAGTTTGTGTTTTGTGAAGCTACATGAACAGATAGAGTGCACTTGCCCTATTTTTCTGACCATAAGGCGCACTTAAAAATTCTCAAATTTCTCAAGAATCGACAGTGAGCCTTAAAATGCGGTGCCGCCTAATGTATGAATTAATTCTGGGTGTCTTTTTGACCTAGAAAACCGATTGTAGATGGACCCGGCGCTCATAAATCTGTCAAATGTTTTAGCACGGCCTTGGTAAGTTCCGAACTCACGGCCACCGTAGTGCGCAGCACGCGGAGTAATACGTATGGGCATTCCGCATTAGGGTACGTGCTTCATTATTTATTTTCGAACGGATTTCAAACTCAGCGCATATCAGTCACGCAGTACAACATGGACATAGAGGCAGCTGGAGAGAAATTCAGCATTAACGAATCAATTGGTACGGAAGGGGAGGAAGCAAAAGACGCCCTGACTCCAGGTAACGACCCAACTGAGATCCGAGGGAACTTAAGAGTTTTGTGTCATTTAATGCGCCTTATAGCCCGAACAATAACGGTAATAACAGAAAAACTGTACATCCAATCCACTTGAGGTTATCACCATTATTCTCCAGCTTTTCTGCTATTTTCCACAAGATCTTTCTGTAATATCCATGGTTTATAGTCAGCGTGTTGCTCGTCCTTGGCTCATGTGCTCTGCTACTAGAGCTGATTTAACGCTTCCACAAAACAACACAGAAATAAAGAGGACCCGATTTAAAAAATTTCACGGCCAGTGTCACAGTTTTGGACTCCATGTGAAGGACTGCATTTCATCCATCCTGTTCTTTTTCACAGCTTGACATGCAGTTTTATTTTTCATCCAGAAAAAATCGGAAGGAATTGGTGGAAAAGCGCCTTTAGTGACTTGTTGTTCCTACCTGTTGGTTAGCAGCACCGCAAATTACATATCAATAACATGCTCACTAGCTTAAGAGCCAACATGTCAACCTCAAATAGTTTATTTGTCATGCTTTAGTGCCTCGCCCTTTTTTTGCAGCTGTAGTTGAATCCGAAAATGAAGGAAAAATGCGGTTGTCCAAACTTGTTCCGTGTGTGGCCTTGCTCTGTCTGGTATTGAATTACAACTTAGAACTTCTAATAATTATTCCAATCATCAATATGATATTCCAAATGGTTATCTCATGACTTGTCCAGTGAGTAGTTTCGAGAGTATGTAAAGGCGTACTTACTAGATGCTTAGATTATATTTTACCTTACGTGACAGGCATTTGCTCTTTCAGATCAGACAAAAATCACTTGAGGATCCATTTAGAAGTAAAATGAATACCTAAAGTATTTACTGTATTTTTGTCGGGACCACGAAGCGCACCGGGTTGTATAAGGCGCATTTAAATGAAACAAAACCTTAAGTTCTCCTCAGAGCTCAGTTTGTCTGTACACTGGCGCAGGGCGTCTTCTTGCTTTCCTCAGCTTCCGTACCTTGATTCGTTTAAGCTGAATTCTATCGCAGCTGCTCTATGTCCATGTCTGACTGATAGCCCGAGTTTGAAATCCGCTTCGAAAATAAATGAATGAATGAATGAACGTACCCTAAGCTGAAGCACATAACGTATTACTACGCGATGGGCGCACTACGGTGGCCGTTAAAGCTTCGTAAACTTTACCCAAGGCCCGGGTTTAATTTAAAACATTTTGACAGATTATGAAGCGCACGTGGTACCATCTACAATCGGTTCTAGTCAGAAGCACAACCAGAAATTAATTCATACATTAGACGCACCGCATTTTAAGGGCACTGTCCGATGTTTGAGAAAAGTTAAAGGATTTTAAGTGCGGCCTATGGGTAAGATAAATACGGTAAAAGTGAAAGTAATACAGATAAATTAGATGAAACACGTGTCAAAAGTAACTAAAACTAACCTGACTTTTAATTAAAAATTGTGTGTGTGTGCAGGGCACAGGATTATGCCAGGACCAAGGCTGCAGACTGTTGTCCCCTCCCCTCAATTGTAGTATGTCCCCCTACTCTGACTGGTCACTGGGTGGATGAGGTGGGCAAGTTCTGCACTAAGGAGTATCTGAACCCTCTGCACTATACAGGACCGCCTACAGAGAGAGCACGGTACGGGCTAATGCCAAAAAGTATAAAACATCGGTCATGCATTGGGGTTTCCATCTTGCATATCAGGGGACTGTGGTAGCCTAGTGGGTAAGGTACTGGACTATGGACCAGAAGGTCCAGGGTTCAAATCCCACCTCTGCCAAGCTGCCACTGTTGGGTCCTTGAGCAAGGCCCTTAACCCACAATTGCTTGTATTGTAAGATTGTACCAATTGTAAGTCGCTCTGGATAAGGGTGTTTGGTAAATGCTGTAAATGTAAATGCATATTACCAGAATCTGGATTTCTTAATTAGGATAAAATGTTGTTCAGTGATATCATGTTATTAGTAGTAGTAATTCACTACAGTGAAGAATGTCTGTTAGCAAAGCAATTCAAAAGCCATTTGAAGTTTAAAACTGTCCTGTTTTTTTGTTTCAGATTACAGCACCAGGTGAAGAAGCACAACCTCGTAGTAGCATCGTATGATGTAGTGCGGAACGACATCGACTTCTTTAGGTGAACATCTCACTCGCTGGATGCAACTGCTATCACCCTTTCCTGCTGTTGACCTTGCCTTTCTCACCCTAACAGAAATATTAAATTTAACTACTGTATCCTCGATGAGGGCCATGTTATTAAGAATGGGAAGACCAAACTGTCCAAGGCTATCAAGCAGCTGGCTGCCAACTACAGAGTTATTCTATCAGGAACTCCCATTCAGGTCAGTCTGCAGCTCTTTGATCGATGCTTCACTGCTTTTGGGAAGTTCTACCCAAAATGAAGTTCTTTGTGAATGGGAAGTGAATGCAAAGTGGCTTTAATTCATGTTTGTTTTGCTTAGTAACAACATCCGCAGTGACCCAAGTTTGAGTCCCGAACTTGCCTACTGGCCAAGTCGGACTTTGAATGGAGCCACAGTTGGCAGTGATATGCACTGGATCCCTGCGAACCTGACCTTGGAAAAAAAAATTGATGACAAATGCTTATTAAACAGTTTTTCAAGTTTTCTGGACTGCAGTTGCATCCTTTTTATGTCAGCAGTGGGCGGCACTTTGGGGCTGTGAGGCTCTGTGTTGCACCAGAGACCTGAATTCTAGGCCTAGCCATGGTGCTGCCTGTGTGGACTTTGCACGTGTTTTCTCTGATCACTAGTTTCTTCCCACTTTCCAAAGACCTGCATTAGGTCTGCAGGCGTGTCTAAAGTCTCCTAGTGTGTGTACACTGTTATGGACTGATGCCTAGTCCAAGGGTTAGGGTTTCCTGCCCTGTTCCCTGTGCTGCTGGTTAGGCCTCAGAGTCCCCCATGACCCAAAATTGGTTTCACCATGTTTGGAAATGGATATATTTATTTTTCTTTTATAAAATTGTATCAAAACGAATATAATTTTAAAACATGCAATGTCGTGTTGTTGTCCCATGGTTTTTTCTATGCTTGTTGCTATGCCAAAAGAAAGTTTGTGTGAATTGTCTTGATCTTTTTCATAGAATAATGTTCTGGAGCTGTGGTCCCTCTTTGACTTCCTGATGCCGGGCTTTCTGGGAACAGAACGGCAGTTTGCTGCTCGCTATGGAAAACCAATTCTTGCTAGCCGAGATGCCAAGAGCTCTTCCAGAGAGCAGGAAGCAGGTTGGACTGTAGCTGCTATATTTGATTCATACTCTCTGGTTTTCCAGATTGTATGATTGTTGTATGTTGGTAGTTAATGATTGTGATTTCAAATGTTTGGCGGAATTACAGTGGTACCTCGGTTCTCGGTGCGTTTTGACTAGATTCTCGTCATTTGCTCGGTACTTGACACACTTGCTTAACTTGAATTGAGCTGCGCAACTCGCTTCAGCCGAAACTCAATTCACGATTCAGTACTCAGTGATTCAGGTTCACAGTAGCCTTGCTCAGAGATGTGCGCTGTGTTTATCATGTTTTTCATTATTTGTACATCTACAGAAATGTGTTCTTGGTGCAAATAAGTCTCCATAGGTCCTAAAAGGTTAGTTTATAAGAGCCAACTGAAAGCAAAACATGAATGCTCCAGAACACAGGCTGCAGTTAGCTTAGCAACTACACTAGTGCCCAGAGTTCACCAGTAGAGTAAGTGTTTTACTTTTACTTTCAATCCATTACTCACTAAATGACATGAGATTTTAACACTTTGTTATAAATTAAGCATTGTGGTAATGATTTGGACCAACTGTAGGTTAACGCAAGATATCGTAACTGCAGTCATTTAAGGTGGACCGGAAAATGCAAATAAGAAGCCAACTTCAGCCTCGTCCCTGCTATGATGCATCAAGCACATCAGAACATCTCCCCTTTGTAAATCAGGGAGCACCTGTACAATACAACTCTATTAATGCATATAATACCTTATACAGTGTGGATTTTCTGGGGGTCTGGAACGGATTCATTCAATTTACGTTATTCCTTATGTGGAAAGTTTCTCTAAGTCTTCTGCAACGCATTAACCGAGAACCGAGGTATCACTGTACTAGGTTTGAAGATTTGCTATAATTGTGATTTGTAATACTCCGTTAGGGGTTTTGGCTATGGAGGCTCTGCATCGGCAGGTGCTACCCTTCCTCCTGAGGAGGATGAAGGAGGATGTCCTTCAAGATCTGCCACCCAAGATCATACAAGACTACTACTGCAACCTGAGTCCCCTACAGGTGCACTCCTCTGCATTTGTAATACAGATTAGTATGATGTCATGCTGTGGTGCTCCTGAGCTAAGTGTCGTGTTTCATGATTAATGTAGGTTCAGTTGTATGAGGACTTTGCCAAGTCTCGGGCAAAGGTTAGTGTGGATGATGTCATCTCAACAGCAGCACAGGAAGAAGAGGACAAACCCAAGCTGAAGGCCACTGGGCATGTGTTCCAGGTAGGGCTACAATAAACTTAATAAACTTAAATGCAAATCAGTAAAAACTGCTTTGAAAATTAGCTGCTTTGAAAAACTGCTTTGAAAATCTGGAGGCCAGGGTGTCATCCAGATGGTGCATCAGCTTTTAGCTCTGTAGGCATCTGACATCTGAGAACTTGTATTATAGCAGCAGAATAAGCGCCTCTGCATGTGTTGTGTAGGCTCTGCAGTACTTGAGGAAGCTGTGTAACCACCCAGCGCTGGTCCTGACCCCTCAACATCCTGAACACAAGCGCATCAGTGAGCAGCTCGCTTCCCAGAATTCCAGTCTCCGAGACATCCAGCATGCGCCAAAGCTCTCTGCACTTAAACAGGTAGATGTAATAGAATGTAAAGTGCTTTTGAAAGCAGCTTGCTGTAGATCTGCTGGAGCCTACTTGATCAACACTGTTGGTCTGACTAGAGAAATTTGTGTCCCTCCTTTTGAGTAGCTGCTCTTGGACTGCGGTCTGGGCTCAGCCGGCTCGTCAGACGTTGGCACGGAGGCTGTGGTGGCCCAACATCGTGTGCTGATCTTCTGCCAGCTGAAGAGCATGCTGGACATGGTGGAACATGACCTGCTGAAACCTCAGCTGCCCAGCGTCACCTATCTGCGGCTGGATGGCAGCGTGCCCGCAGGAATGCGCCACTCCATCGTCTCCAGGTACCAGTGCTCATGCATACACACCAACCATAGACCAATTCATCTGGCCGATTAAGGCCGTTTGGCAATAATCAGCAACGCCCGAGATCTGCCCACACAAGGCCAATATTCAAAAATAGTGGAGAAAATGCAGAGAAATGTTGCCTCCTGCATTACAACTCGCAACTCATAAATTGGGACTACTGGTCGACTAAAAACATAAATGGTGGAGCCATTTATGAGAAGATAAACAAGTCAAGTCAGATCTATTTATATAGTGCTTTTTACAATGGAGCATTGTCTCAAAGCAACTTTACAAGTTTAGATTATCTCCTAATAACTACGTCCAATGCCAAATTGAGCAAGCCTACGGCGACAGTGGCAAGGAAAACCTCCCTGAGTGTTGTAGGAAGAAACCTTGGGAGGACCAAGACTCAAAAAGGGACCCAACCTCCTTGGGCGGCGTAGATGATAAATCTAAGAATTAAACTAAAGTCATGGAGTCATAGTTCGAATAAAATGTGAAGTATGCACATCGGCATTAAGTGGCCCGGGTATGATGGGGCTGGAGCTGACGACGGAAGCAGCTTGAGTGAAGCTGCAGCGGATGAACATCATGTGTGGGGCTGGAACTGGTACTGGAACACAGCTCGGAGAGAAAACAGCTCCATCCAGCAGCATCTTTTTGTTTTCAGTCCCAGTTCAGATCAGCATGATCTAATGATGCATTCTTATAAAATGGCCCCACCAAAGCAAAGCATCTCTGCATTTTCTCCACTATTTTTTAATATCGGCCTCTTGAGCACAGATATGGGACCATGATGATTATTTCAAAATGGCATTAATCGGACTATCACTAGTCATTTAAGTTGAAATATCGTAAGTCGGGCCATCGTAAAGCAGGTGGTACCTGTATTGTATTTGTATCCTTTTTACAATTTGAAACACTTCTGTTAGCAGGTGTTGCAAGGGTTTGCTTGTAATAGTTTCCTGTCATTCAGACGTGAATCCGATGTATATAGGACAGAACTTTATTTATTTTAAAGATTCCATTAAAGCAAACAGACGTTGATCACATCTGCATTAAACAAAGCATACCTGTACTTTATGATTACAACTATAAAGGTTAACCAGTCTGGTAGTATTTGTTTATTTCAACACCGTGTAGAATCAGTTTGACTAATGTTACATTTTAAGACATTAAATGCAAAATCATGATAATGTGCTCTAAATCACACTGCAGTGCTGTCTTTAAGACAGAGTCCTCCTCTTAGCTTTTGTCCTCTTCTTCATAAAGGTTCAACAATGACCCGTCTATAGACGTGCTGCTACTGACCACACATGTAGGTGGTCTGGGTTTGAATCTGACCGGTGCTGATACCGTGGTGTTTGTGGAACATGACTGGAACCCTATGAGAGACCTACAGGCCATGGACCGAGCTCACCGAATAGGACAGGTAAGGGTGTGCATGCTAATGTCATCATTTCTGTAGATGTTTTTTGCCTAGACGTCCTGAATGGCAGGTTGACTTGTGTTCCAGAAACGTGTGGTGAATGTGTATCGCCTGATCACCCGAGGAACTCTGGAGGAAAAGATCATGGGTCTGCAGAAATTCAAGATGAGCATAGCTAACACTGTTATTAGCCAGGAGAATGCCAGCCTGCAGAGCATGGGCACAGATCAGCTGCTCAACCTCTTCACCCTGGACAAGGTCAGAATAACTAAGCACGACTTGACACTCAGGTCATTGTATGAGTGGCTTTCATGGATTGCTGGAGAAATTGCATAAATTATTTCTGTACCAACTGGCACCATGTGCTGTCCTTTTGTCAGGGCTTCTATGGAGATGCCCACGAATCCTATAGTCTTCCTACGCATGAGAATGTAATTCAAGAGTCCCTTATAGTGTGACATGCCCACACAGGCAGCCCGTCCTATTTAACACTCTTGTGTGGACATGAGCGCCATTATGTTTGATGCCTCCCCACATGGGCAACACACACACGCCCTCATACAGAATGATCGAAATCCCTAAGCACTGGCTGTGTACATACTCTTCTCATCAAACCACATGCATGCCAGGCATTTTTCCTACTGGCCTGTGTGTAGTAACACAGATTATACAAGTTAGTTCCGACCATACAGTCTGATTGGTTAAGGGTTCTCACCATGCTGATGTTCGTTATTCATAAAAACGCACGGTTTTTTATTTTTTTCCCACACCAAAACGGTATCGCTCTGATGATGGGTTGCCAAGTAATGGCAAGCTTTATACACACTAACATGCATACAAATAAAGAACCCTAATAATTAAATTCTATCAGTTACTACTTAATGATTTGTTTTAGTCTTAGTCCATATTTCCCTTCATCTTCATCTTGCTTAACTTGGTAGCCTAGCGGTTAAGGTACTGGACTCTGGATCAGAAGGTCCAGGGTTCAAATCCCACATCTGCCAAGCTGCCACTGTTGGGTCCTTGAGCAAGGTCCATAACCCACAATTGCTTGGATTGTAAGGCTGTACCAATTGTAAGTCGCTCTGGATAAGGGCGTCTGCTAAATGCTGTACATGTAAATGTAAAACAATCCAAGTAAGAAAATCCCAGAAGTTGAATCTGTTCATCTGGTCATAAGGTTTTGTAGGAGAAATGTTTCATCACTCATCCAAGTGACTTCTTCAGTCTCTGATAGTTGGAAAACACTTGGAAGTCACTTGGATGAGTGACGAAACGTTCCTTCCACAAAACCTTATGTCCAGATGAACAGATTCAACTTCTGGGATTACTTGGTAGTGTTATATAAACCTTTTGTAGCATACTGTTAGTGTGTTAGGGAATTGGTACCGTTGCATAGCAACAACTCATTTGTTGTGGACCTACTCTTTCATGCAAGGTTGTCAGTATTAAAGCATATTCAGTATGAAATTGGAGGTTTCTTTGTGGTACAGTGGTACCTCGGGTTCTCGTCATTAATTCATTCCGGAAGGCTTGTCGAGAACCAGAAACAAGGAGTACCCAGCAAATTTTTCCCATAAGGAATAATGTAAATTAAATGAATCAGTTATAGACTTTCATAAAGTCCACACTGTATAAGGCATTATATGCATTCCAACAAATCCATCATAAGTTAAAGGTATCATGAACTGAGGAGTTTGTTTGGTAGAGCGGTGCATCATAGCAGAGCCTATGATAAGTAATGAGTATGTACGTTTAAAACACTTGCATTAACCTACAGTTGGCCAAAATCATTAACACAAAGCTTATTTTATAATAAGCTGTTAAAATCTCATATAATTTAATGAGTAATGGATTGAAAGTGAAAAGTAAACGCAACACACTTCCTCTATTGGCATTCTTGAGCATTCAGTTCCTGTTTTGCCTGTGGTTGGCTCTTATAACTAACCTTTTTAGGACCCATGGAGACTTACTTGCACTGACTACAGTACTGTACATGTAAAAAAAATAAAAGAACCACAAACATAGCAGAGACCACCTGAATCACTGTGTACTGAATCGTGAATCGAGTTTTGGCTGAAACAAGTCATGCTCGACAAGAAGGCGGGTGCCATAGATCACCGTAGCCCTGATGTTACTTGCGATAACAGACTCCTTCAAGTTCTGTTGCTTAAATATGAAACTGCAAAATATCCTCACCACAGTCCAACCCTCCTCTTTTAGACTAGGCCAGTTGTGCCTATGTGATGTCACCTGACTACCCCGAATTTATTTAATCCTGATTTTTTTTTTTGCAACATCTTGTCTCCATACAGGATGATAAATTGGAGAAGAGCGACATGACAGCTTCCTCCTCCTCAGGGAAGGCCAGTATGAAGTCTGTGCTAGACGGACTGGGGGAACTGTGGGACCAGCAGCAGTACGATGCCGAGTACAATCTGGACAGCTTCATGCTTTCGTTGTGCTAACCCAGCGCACCCTACTCAGGCAGCCTCCGCAGATGAAGCACACCACCTCTGACCTTATACAGGGTCTCACTATTGGACCGCCTTTATTCATTACAGATCCTAACGTGGGCTGCCTTAGCCCAAGCTGCTTCAGTTACCATTTGGCCATAACTGTACACGGTCTTTGGACGGTATGGACTTGCACAGAATTCACACACTCCATATCTGCACTCGCCTACTTTGTACTGTCAACGCGGACACGTCTAAGGAGGAACGGGGTTGTGGTCATTTCTCTTGAATTTGTGAATTAACGTGGGATGTTTTGGAGTGTTTATCGGTATCCTCCTTTCCCTATACAGTCTTAAAGCTAAACTGAAACTTTCACTCACCTATCAGTATTTGATCTGAAAACACCTGAATATACCAAATGTTTGTATGTTGTTTGTTTTTGTAGACTGGATAGCCAATCTCTGATGTAAAGGCTTCTTGTCTGTAAGCACCAGGGGACGCTAGCTGCATACAGAAAAGAGAGAGCTGGAATGAAACTGTACATCTTCCTTTCCACTAGGAGGCGATAGAGTCCCCTTTGAAGGACACTGTCCAGCAGTCTCTCGACCACCATTATAGATCAGATCAGAACCAGACACGCAACCCAGCATAACTCACTTGCACTCAGAGAAAATGTGAAATGTCTGGCCATGTGTAAGTCCACAGTGCTGACTGGAATCATAGGTACTATTAAACCTGGAAGACATGGGATGCTTATGGAACCAGATTAGATAGTTTTAAAAGAAAAAAGGAAGAAAACCAGAACTTGTAAATATTTTCTGTAATTTGCCTTTCTTTGATTGAGCCAGTAGAATTTTAATAAATTCTAATGTGCTTTCTTTGACACTTGTCTGGCTTTTAGTTTTTGACTGATGAATGTGTGACGACATTGTTTTGAGCTCCACTTCTTACATAAGGCAATGGGCAGAAAGAATGATTAAGTACACTGGATTTCAATACTTTAAAAGCAGGAGTTGAACAACTGAAAATGAATATTTCAGCAACAATGAGTAGTATTTACACGCACTTAATAATTCTGATAACTGCAGAAAATCAGATTTTGTGTCAGTAATCCAGTCGAGTATACATGCACTTGAGTAATCAGATAATGGGGAAACCGTCGGGTTTACGTGACTCGGGCAATAATCGGATTTTTCTACTTTGCAACCAGCCACAAAGACGTGAAGTAAAACTTAACACTTAAATAATCGAATTCTTCATTTTCTCAAGTGTATTTTGCTTTTCAGTCTCCACAAAGTGTTCAGTAGAGCGGGTGTGCTGCGCTTGGATTCCAGAGTTCCAGTCCCCCAAGAGAATCCCGTGCCAGATCAATGTAAATAAGCTTAAAAGAAGCAAAATCTGAAAGAATAAGACTTTCCTGCTGCTCTGCATGGGCTGAGTAAAGCAATTTAAATTGAGCATCTGGTATACATGCACTGAGAATTGATTACTGAACTAAAATCCAGCTTTTTTTTTTTTAAATCAGATTTCTTAATCTGATTTTTAGATCAGAGTATGCTGTATACATGACTTTCACTTGTGCTGCATACTCTTCAATAGTCAGATAACTGCAGAAATCCAACTATGATCGAATTAAGTGCATGTAAACACATTCAATGATTAAGTACAGATTAATATACTTTCCCAAGCAGATGTCCATTCGTATCGTGTGATTGAAAATAAATATTTCAGCATCAATGACTCCCAGGGAAAAAATGTACTGTGAATTTTCATAATAAAACTGAATTGCTTGACAGTTTTAATGTGAACTTTCACAGTTTGACCATGAAGTTCACAGTTCTACTATGAATTTTAGTGGTAATTTGGCCACTTCGTGGTTCTACTGTCAAATTTGACAGTACATTTTTTCCTGGGCTGTGTTTGCATACACTTAATAATCTGCAGAAACTCAGATTTAGTTAGTAGTCCCATGTATGCATGCACTTGAGTAATCAGATAATGGGAAATCTCCTGGGTTTACATGTCATAAGCTATAATCAGATTTCTACTTTGCAACCAGCCAACAATCTTGCAAAAACTGTGACAACGTTAATATGACATCTAATTCGTCATTTTCTTGAGCATATACTGCGTTTGGAGTCTCCAGTGTTCAATCTTTAAAAGCAAAAAAAAAAAAAAAGAAAGAAAAAAAAACTCCCGCTCTAAGGAAACATAAATCTCAAAAGGTGGCGAAGTCTCCAAGGAAACTTGGCACCCATGATACCACTCTTGTATTATGTTGCATATACATGCACGGACTGAGAAAAACGCGATTGAAATCGTAGTATGGGTATACTGGGTCCTTCTCAAAAAAAATTAGCATATTGTGATAAAGTTAAATCTTTTCCGTAATGTAATGATAAAAAATTAACTTTCATATATTTTAAGATGTCATTGCACACCAACTGAAATATTTCAAGTCTTTTATTGTTTTAATACTGATGATTTTGGCATTACAGCTCATGAAAAACCCCACAAAATTAGCATATTTCATCATGACCAATAAAAGAAAAGTGTTTTTAATTACAAAAAAAAAAGTCAAACCTTCAGATTATTATGTTCATCTATGCAACTCAATAACTTGGTCGGGGATCCTTTTGCAGAAATGAATGCTTCAATGCGGGCGTGGCATGGAGGCAAATCAGCCTGTGGGCACTGCTGAGGTGTTATGGATGCCCAGGATGCTGTTCGATAGCGGCCTTAAGCTCATCCAGAGTGTTGGGTCTTGCGTCTCTCAACTTTCTCTTCACAATATCCCACAGATTTCTCTATCGGGTTTCAGTCAGGAGAGTTGGCAGGCCAATTGAGCACAGTAATACCATGGTCAGTAAACCATTTATCCAGTGGTTTTGGCACTGTGAGCAGGCCAGGTAGTGCTGAAAAATGAAAACTCTTCATCTCCATAAAGCTCTTCAGCAGATGGAAGCATGAAGTTGCTCCAAAATCTCCTGATAGCTAGATGCATTGACCCTACCCTTGATAAAACACAGTGGGACCAAACACCAGCAGCTGACATGGCACCCCAGACCATCACTGACTGTGGGGGTAATTGACACTGGACCTTCAGGACCTTTTGGCATTTCCTTCTCCCCAGTCCTTCCTCCAGACTCTGGCACCTTGATTTCCGAATGACATGAAAAATTGCTTTCATTCGAAAAAAAGTTACTTTGGACCACTGAGCAACAGTCCAGTGCTGCTTCTCTGTAGCCCACGGTCAGGCCGCTTCTGCCGCCGTTTTGGTTCACCTCTTCTCGTTGTGCAGAGTTTTCTGCCACACTTTTTCCTTCCCCACAGACTTCCCACTGAGGTGCCTTGATACAACAGCACTCTGGAAAAACAGACCTATCTGTTCAGAAATTTCTTTCTGTGTCTTACCCTCTTGCTTGAGGGTGTCAATGATGGCCGTCTGGACAGCAGTCAGGTCGGCAGTCTTACCATTTGATTGCGGGTTTTGAGTAATGAACCAGGCTGGGAGTTTTCAAAAGCCTCAGGAATCTTTTGCAGGTGTTTAGAGTTAATTCGTTGATTCAGATGATTAGGTTAATAGCTCGTTTAGAGAACCTTTTCATGATATGCTAATTTTGTGAGATTTTTGTGGGTTTTCATGAGCTGTATGCCACAATCATCAGTATTAAAACAATAAAAGACTTGAAATATTTCAGTTGGTGTGCAATGAATCTAAAATATATGAAAGTTAAATTTTTATCATTACATTAAGAAAAAGAATTAACTTTATCACAATATGCTAATTTTTTGAGAAGGACCAGTATATGCTCAGAGATATCTGATTACTGAGAAAAATCCACCTCTATCGTATTTCATAATCCAATTTCTAGACAGGAGGATTCTGTGTACATGACCACTTGAATAATCAAGTGCATTTAAACGCACTCGACGCTGCTAGCTGGGTAGATGACTTCCACACTCGCTTTATTTTGTAGGTTACCTAAGAGAAATGTCCTGCTGAATGCTTACATGTTAAACTTATGACATTTCTGCTTGCTCGTAACTGACACTAAATACAAGCTTCAATGGAATACATTTATTAGGCCTACTTGGTAGTATTTCAGCAAACACACAAAAAACCCAATGGTGATTACCAGACACCTTTCTAATGCAAAGTATTCATTTACTTAGGTACTTTTACCAGAAACATGAAGCGCAAGCTGTTATCTTTTACGCAGCTACACCGTATGATGTGGTGAAATAGCTGAATTCTGTTCCTTGTGCGTTAATGGCCTAGTGCTTTGGGACATGAAATGTAGGGAACAGTGGTTAGGGGACCATTTCTCAAACAGCCTGTAGCTAGGGGTGCATCACATGGTCATGTATTGAAAATTAATTGAATAACACTTTATTTTGACAGCCCTAGTTAGTAAACTGACTGGAAACACATTCACCTTACACACAAATATTGCGTGACGCACTGGTGGGAAACTTCGTCTTCAAAGGTCAGTATGACCGCAGGTTTTCATTCCAGCTAAGCAGGAGCTACATCTGATTCCACTTGCTTGGCCTATTGATATCAATTGCAGTTCCTGCATGGATGGAAAGAAAACATGCAGCCACTCTTAGGTTTTGTGGAAGGGATTCCTCAGCCTTGCTCTACCCAGGAAAAAATGTACTGTGAAATTTGACAGTAGAACCATGAAGTGGCCAAATTACCACCAAAGTTCATAGTACAACTGTGAAATAATTCATGGTCAGTTCATAGTCAACCAAGTTTGCAGTTGTACTATGAATTTTTGATGGTAATTTGGCCACTTCATGGTTCTACTGTGAAATTCCAAAGTGGAACTGTGAACCTCATGGTCAAACTGTGAAAGTTCACATTAAAACTGTCAAGCCATTCACAGTTTTACTTTGAAAATTCACAGTACATTTTTTCCTGGGTAGCGATGGTGGTGTGTGATGTATCTGTGTTTTACTTATACATTTTACTTATGTTGTTCTGTCTCATACGAGCTTTCTAGACTATTTGTTGTACATTTGCCAATCGGTCATAGAGGCACAACCGTGCATAAAACAAGTGTGTTAAAGACTAAATAAATTAAGCGATTTAACACTAGTGGGCATTACTCTGCCATAGATGAGAAATGAAGAACAAATTAACACTTAATTTTTATTGTATTAACTAATGATGTAGCTATGAGCTATCATTACTTTATCTGAAGCGAGGCTGGCCTTTTAAAAAAATATTTACGGATATCCGTTATGAAGAAAAAAACGAATGAAACTGACTGACTAAAAACGTTGGAAGCTGTAAGATACTGGGGCATTGTGGGAAATGTAGTGCCTGTAGTGAGTTGCGTGATGTGTTCTGTGCCTCAGAATTCAGGATAAAATTGACTTTTTATCTCCGTAATTGTAGTGGGACACGAGCTGCAGTAAAGTGTGTCGAATGACGCTCTTCCGGTGTCAGTTCCTGGATGTTTGTTTACTGCAAATGCTAAGATTAATCCCTAGACGCATTTAAAGTGGCTATCTGACTAATTTAAATCCTTGTAGCACCAGCCTAAGAATTGGTGCGTTCCCTTGTTAAATAAAACTACTGCTTTGAAATGTCACAAAATATCACAGACTAAAGCTATCAGGAAGGTAGATTCGACTGAATATAGTTCTGCTAAGCTTTCTCGATTGATTCATGTCTCTAAAATTTAGGTTCAGTCTAAAAATAAAGCCTTTATTAGGATGCACAATGATACCCTTTGGCATCCTTAATTAAACATAATGAACTGCTAATGTACAGCTTATATTGGCTGACTGGCTCAACTTGGGCGTAGGAACATTCCAGATATATTAGTTGCCCCATTTGTGGCAAACTAATGTTAATAGTGAGAGTCTGCTGATAGCAACTCTGGAAATTGCAGTTCCTGAGGGCCTGTGTTCAAATCCTGGCTGAGGTTTGCAATATAAAGGTTGGTTGGTACGTTTACATGGTTTGGTGCCTTGTTCAGAGTGTACCTTTTCTCTTTTCTAGGGGCAGGCTCTGTAACCCATCTTCAGAATTCATAGTGCTCAGGAGAAAGTACCTTGAATGGGGTGGCTGTCCATTGCAGGGCTGGGTAGGGGAGGCTATTGCAGCACCAGAGGAGGATCACCCAAACCCAAGGCATTTTGCATAATGCAATGTAACTTGTAATATATAGTATTTGCAAATAATGCCCTACCTCAGGCACAGCCAAGTTATGTGTGTATGATTTTCTAAATGCAACCTCAAATCAGGAAAAGTTGGGATAAGTATGGAAAATGCATATGACAATGTGTTTCTTACATTTACTTTGACTTTTATTTCATTGCAGACAGTATGGACTTGAGATATTTCATGCTTTGTCTGGCCAACTTCATTTCATTTGTTAATAAATATCCATTCCTGCATTTCAGGCCTGCAACTCGTTCCAAAAAAAGTTGGCACTGGTGCAAGAAATGAATTAAAATGATGTAGGGTGATGTCAACAGGTGATTACAATCATGAGTTGGTACAAAAGCAGTATCCTTGAAAGGCTGTCTTTGATGAACAAAGATGGCCAGAGGATCTCCAGTTTGTCACCAAACACGTGAGAAAATTTTTGAAATGTTTAAAAACAATGTAACTCAAAGATTGGAAGGGATTTGCATATATCTCCCTCTGCAGTGCATAATATTATTAAATGATTCAAGGAGCCGTGAGGAATTTCAGTTCGTGGAGGCCAAGCTTGCAAGCTTAAACTGAATGCCTGTGATCTCCGATCCCTCAAACAGCACTGCATCAAGACCCGCCAATCAACACTAGCTGATAGAACCACATGGGCAAGCGATGACTTTGGCAAACCTCTGACAAAAACTACAATTCGAACTTACTTTCACAAATTCCACTTCAAACTTTACTGTGCAACGAAGTAGCCTCATGTTAACCATGTCCAGAAGTGGTGTTGACTTCTCTGGGCTTGGAGGTATCTAGGATGGACCATCACACAGTGGAAACATATTGTGGTCAGAACAATCAGTATTTCAGATCTTTTTTGAGGTAAAAAGGGACACCCTGTCACGTACAAAAGTCAGGCTCATGGTATAGGGTGGGGTCAGTGCCCTTGACAAAGGTAATTTACACTTCTGTGATGGCAGCATTCAAGCAGAAAAGTACCTTGAGCTCTTAGAGCAACATATGCTGCCTTCAAGACCTCTTTTCCAGGGATGTCTATGCATTTTTCAACATGACAATGCCGAAGCACATGCTGCACACATTACAAAGGCATGGCTGTGGAAGAAGAGGGTACGAGTACTAGACTGGCCTGTCTGCAGTCCTGACCTGTCGCCAATAGACAACGCGAGGAGAATTTTGAAAAGAAAAATGTGACACCAAAAGACCCGTATTGTTGCGATACTTAAGACATGTTTGCAGGAAGAATGGGCCAATATAACACCAGAAACACTAAATTGCTTGGGAGTTTCTGTGCCAAAATATCTTTTAAGGTTGGTGAAAAGGAATGGCAATATTACAAAGTGGTAAATGCTTTACTGTCCCAACTTTTTTCGGAATGTGTTGCAGGCCTGAAATGCAGGAATGGATATTTATTAACAAATGAAATGAAGTTGGACAGACAAAACATGAAATATCTCAGGTCCATACTTTCTGCAATGGAAAAAAAGTTAATGTAAATGTAGGAAACACATTTTTTAATATGCATTTTCCATCATTAGAGTTCATATGTAAATACAAGACCTTTATCCTTATAATGAGAGTTTTGTGGGGCTTGTGATTCAAGGATTATACTTTACGCTATTCTCCGGCAGCTAGACGTTTAGTTTTTATTTCATCACCCACAGAGCTGTCATATTTCAGACACTCAGTGATCAGGTGCTGTCCTCTGAAGGTAAATTTAACTAGAGTTCAGTTGGTTAAAAAGTGTCTCTCAAACCATGGATGTATTAGTGTAGAAAGGAAGAAAAAAAAAAGGTTTCTTTAAAGGCATATACATTTCATTATGCAAAATAGGCTGAGTATTAGAAGTGTTTCTGCAGAATAGGCAGTGCATGCAACAGGAGTTACATCAAGAGTACGGCCATGCAAAAGACGACCACGTCGCAGGATCATACAACTATGTTTAATAAGATTTGCTTATTAGTACAGAAATGGGGAAAAATAATGAAGTTTGGAACTACAAACTTGAAGCAAGTCGTAAGCAATAGCAGCATTGCCCTCCATGTTTTTTTTTGTATTTCTTTCTTTTTAAATCACAGTAACTACAACATTAGACAAGCACAGGTCCAAGTTAACAACCTCAAAAACCTTTTCATGACAGAACCTGTTGTAATAAATTAAAACATAAATTAAAAAAAGAAATCAATCTTTTGTAGTATATTCTTGGAGATCACAACAGTGGGCCATACAGAACACCCACGGAGAATGAGCAAGAAGCACAGGTGAATAAATAACTACCCAAATCTAGTGGTACACGAAATATACAGACATCCACAGAGTGAAACCGCCATCAACGTCTCATGTTTCGTTTCCTACCAGCTGTTATGATTTCATTTGTATTAGGAGTTACAGAATGGATGCAGCGTGCTAAGAATCATGAAAATAGAATCAGTTCTCACCAGCATGAGTGTAACTTCCCAGGAGGACGACACGGGAAGGTTAGTTTGCGAGGTTAGGATTAGGAAGAGATCAAAACAATCGGGTACAAAAAAAGGCAAGCTAGAAAGGACATTCTTTTTTGTTTCGACCTTGGCACAGAAGGGATTACCACATCACCAGAGCTGGAGCATTTCCAAATCCATGCAGTGAAAATCTAGGCAATGTGTTACTTGTGCTCATGCCAGGCATTTGCAGTTGAAAGCTTTGCTTCCAATCCTCGGCCACTCTTTAAATATTATGCTTACAATGCTGAGCTCCCTAACAACAAAATAAACCTCAACATTCACACATGCACAGCTACAATCACAATGTGTAAGAAAGTGACATATCAATTAGTGGCAATTTCCACACCTACCAGCTTTTATTTAGATTTAGTGCAGGGACGGCTGTTCTTTAGCACCCTGAATCAGCCATGGGTCTGATCTCGCTTAAGGGACCAACAATGGTAAAAAAGTGCTATATAAATAAAACCTGAATGGCAGTTTGGGGTTTTGGGGCAGGTTGCACAAATAGGGCTTTGTCATAGCGGTTGAAACTTTAAGATGGTTGCACTGGTTGTCAACTAAAGTTTCATTAAAGTGGGTAAAGCATTAATAAAGACAGGAAAGGTTTAGGCTGTTTAACCACAGAGTCTAGTTGATTGTAGGGAAGAAACCTGGGAGTAAAGCAATCCTCACTCAACATTGCAACAGATATTACTATAAAACTACCCTCAAAAGGTCTTTCAATGTGTAATTTCTTCCTTAATACTTGGTTACGCCTTAATAACAGGGTTAATATTGCCAGGTAAGGGTTCCATCAGTGAGACAGTTAGCCCAGTGCAGTTCAGCTAGGGTTTGAGTGCCTATTTCAGCATTTTATTTATTGTAAAAAAAAAGGGACTGAAGGCAAGTGACTTTAATTTAAAGTGTCCTACATTCTGCAATTCACTTGACAGGTGAAATTTGACACCATGTACCACAGGAAACCTCAGTCTACCTAATCCAGTTTAATGCTACATTCATACAGGTGTTCAGCTGAACAATAAGGTGCTGCTATTGGTGGAAATGACCACTTTTGTGTTCAAGAACCTTCTACTGTACAAATACACAACCAAGATCACCTTTAGTGATGCCAAGTCCAGTTAGCAGCTGAAACCTGTTGGTGCATCCAGCCCCTAGTCACCAGTGCAGAACCCAGAGCCACTACGCTTCCCCAGCACTCCATATGTCCTTTAAGTGGTCTGCTACTGATGGAAAAGTTTCTAGACTGGCATAAGAAATGCTTCCAGAAAGGTGTTGTGACATTCTCTTCAGCATGTACAGTACACAGTGAGAGGGCTTTAAGCGTTAGAAGCAATTCTAGTCCTAGAAGATGGCTCCCGTTGTACGAGAACATTCACCTCACATTAGCTCCTTTCTGCCATTTCCTTTTATTGCCCATTCAGTCAATACATTGCCAATCACTTTCCAATACCAATCATCAATCTCTTTTTTATTTCCCCTCCCCATACTTCAGATCACTGTCACACTAACATAAGCAACATCAGCCAGTTAACACAAAAGCTTTGCATTTCAAAAAATCTACACACTTTAGTAACATTACAAAGGTTCTCAGCTTCATCAAATGAATTGAACAAAAAGCTTTCTTAAAGAATTAGCATCATAAAATTAATTTATTCCAAGTAAAAATACAAAATAATATTAGCGACATTGACCAGCTATGAAAGTCTCCCCCTAGAAACAGCCAATATTAATGGATGAGAACTAAGTCTGTAAAGAAATAAGAAATTAAAAAAAGAAAACAAATATGTAAATGTGTCAATTCCTTTCGTTTTTGCAAAAAATCTCTAAAAATAATGAAAAAAATTTCAGTACAAAGGCTACATTACCACTGGAAGGTACTAGCATGTAGAGTAGGTAAATACACAGTAGAAAATGATTTTAGTGAATCACAATGCTTGCAATGAAAATAAATCTGCAATAAAGATTTATGCCTCTTTTTTCTTTTCTTTTTTCCACTTTTTTCGCTTTTTTTTTTTTACAAACAGTACAAACAGTATTGCACATTACAACAAAGAATCGAGGTTATAGCCTTAAAAAATGTGACTAATTCAAGTCTTAGGTGAATAGAAGGCCACCGTGCCGTTGATGCATCTCGGGGACTTTCACTCAAGTTACAGCTGAAACTAGTCGTATCTTTGCATTTGTTTCGAAAAAGAACATTATTGTCTCTCTCCACTGAATCAAGAACCCTCGGAGATCAGTTTAGCTTTGTCAAGGTAACAAATTAGGGCAATTTGCATTTACAAAACAAAGGGGTACATTTAAGAAACGTAAAAAAGTTTTCCGTTTAAAAAAAAAAAAAAAAAAAAAGTCACAGACGATTTCGATCACTGGTCAGTAAATGTGATTATAAACATACAAAACCAAGGGAAGTATTAATGTCAGTTTAAGCACCTAATGAACAGCGGAATCCATCATTTTCTTCTTTTTTTTGTGATAGGAGTGGGATTTGTAAAAACTTGCATTTAACACTGAGGGTGGTGAATCTGAAACGTTATGCTGTGTTACGGTAAGCTCTTTACTTCGGCTAACTCTCTATTAATAAAGTTATAAAGCTCTAGTTCCTTCAGTTGTTTTTTTTTTTCATAGATTTTTTTTTTTCAAAAAATAAAATTAAACATAAAAGCAAATAAACATGACAAAAATAAAATTACCCATCTGTTAAATCATTTTTTTTTGCAAATTTAAATTAATATATATATTTTGTATTTGAATAAACTTACTTAGAAAATATTGATTTCTCTCCTATTATATTCAAAATTGAGGTATTGCAAAAGATCACGTCAGTCAGAAAGCACACATTTTCTATTTTTTTTTTCTCTCTCCCTCCGCTCGCAACAACAACAAAAAAATAGCTGACTGATACAAAGAGTAGTGCATAACAAATATCTATTACAGAAAAGGAACAGATCTAGAAAACCCTTCTGGGTGGGGAGAAATATCACGACCCCCCCTCCCAAGAATTCACGTCCATAGGGATCCTCACTGCTATTCTTGATTAGTGGGTTTTTGTCCATCAGTAAAAAAAGTAGCTCTTATTACACCATTTAGCTTACACTATTCAATTGTTCCATCCTAAAGGTGACGATTTAGGACTAAAAAACAGAGAGGGGCTGCAGGCTGTTCTGATATCGCTACGTAGAAAAGGAACTGGGATGGGACGTACATGATTTGCGCGGAGAACCCATTAACTCCGAGCTGCGACTGCGGAACCCCATCCCGTCTTATATCAGCACCCAAACCTTGCCTCAACTCCCATCCAGTCTCTCACGCCCATACCATAATCGGTTTTGATTTATAAAAGATCCACCATCATTGTTAGCAGGTTGTTTCTATTCAAGCTTTGCAGGAAAATCGGTATATATTTATATATAAATGCTGCGAGCACACAATGTTCTGGTAATGTTAATCCAACGCCCCACAGTCACAAGGTCTGAACTCTTCTGGATGCTTGACACACACATACGTAACTATAGGAACTGTTTTTTAACAGACAGTGTTCTTCTAATCACCTCAGGAGTCAGGCAGGAGCTACGTGGCCTGACGTGGTGTTAGTTCTAGTGAATGAGTGATGGTGGTTGAGTGTAGACGTCGACAGCTCTTTGGTGCGTGTGCGTGTGTGTTTGTTTGGGGTATCAGTGATGTACAGAGAACTTTCTCAGAGTCAAGCTCATCTTCGTTTATCCTGTGTGAGTGAGAACTATTAAAAGTGTGTGTGTGTGTGTGTGTGTGTGTATGAGGATACTTCTGTATAAGGGACATGGGGAGAGGGAAGACAGTGCATGTATGCATGTGTGTGTGTGTGTGTACACTGGTTATGAAGTTTCACAGGACTCGTTAGACATCAAGAACAGTTATAGCGAATCACAGTTCTAGGCATATACTCAAAACTACATAGTCTATAAAAATTGCACGTTAACGATCACTGAAAACGAAAAAAAAAAATGTTCTTCACCTATTAGAGACAGTTTGTTTGAAGACTACCTATCCTACATCTAAGGCCTTAACTCAGAATCTTCTGGTCATGCTCAGTCAGACATGATCGTCGAGATAAAAACAGAAAAGTTGGCCCGAGTCCGACTTAAGGGAGATGTGCTTTCCACTCGCAGTGTCTCTGTCTGCGTTCCTGCTCTGGTGTGCAAAGTGGGCCAGGTTCAATAGACTTGAGACTTTAAATTCTATTGCATGCAGCGACCTGATTCGGATAAAACATGCAGTTTGGGGGCAAACGGCCACCACCCTGAGGGCGAGCTGCCCACCCACTCTCATGCCTGCCTGTCCAACTCCCAACCAGGTATCCTAACAGTTTCTCAACCACACCCCAGCCTGAATAAAGTACTATGGTATAGTTTCATATACCACGGATTTAGCAGCAAAAGCTATTGCAGCATTACATGTACATAACACTAAAAAATAACATTATTAAAAAAAATTAAAGGCCTAAAATTGTAAGCGGGAAACGTCTGATTGCGCACAAGGTATTAACAGTACTATTTTCAAAATGGAGAGCAAGTTTTTTCACTTTGGGTGAATGTTTCTTTTTTTTAACATATGTCTGCATTTTTGCTACATTTTTTTAAATCTGATTTTTCCTCCACCTTTGGTCATTTTTTTTTGTCTCTCACATTTTCAACAGGGGCAATCATCTACCGTTTCTGAAAATAAGTGCATGCTATTTTCACAAACAAAATTCCAAAAGGAATTATCTATGTGTTTATAGATAGATTTTTAAAAAAAACAAAAAATATATTCTTTTTTTTAAATATATATAGAAATGTGTACATAGTCTCACTCTTGTCTAATGGTATCCTATAGGGAACACTGAAATAAGGTGAAAGAAACCAGGAAAAGAACAGTATTCTCATGACCTAGATAACATCAAGTGTGTGTGCGCGCCTGTGTGTGTGTTGTACGTGTGCCAAAGTGCAAATTTCTGAGCAGAAAGACTCAAACTTGTTATTCGTCTGAATGTTCATTAGCAGAGTATAATGGGCCGAGATATTAAGAGCTGTGATTTTTTTTCTAAAAAGTAAAGATAAAAGAAGACCCGGGTTATGTTGGGCTGTAGTCAAGATGGTGGTGGTGGTTAGTTGGTTGGAGGGGGAGGGTGGGATGGGAGTGAAGGGGTGGAGGAGTGGTTCCTCCATCAGCTCCAGCGGAAGGAGACGTGGCGTGGTCGGTCTCCTCCCTCCTTCACCAGAGGTTTGTGGAACTCGCGGCCGGCGCGCGAGTGGATGCTGGCCCAGCAGTACTCACAGTAGTACTGCAGACACGTGAC
Source organism: Ancistrus triradiatus (assembly GCA_025084515.1). Lineage (NCBI taxonomy): Eukaryota > Metazoa > Chordata > Actinopteri > Siluriformes > Loricariidae > Ancistrus > Ancistrus triradiatus. The sequence continues at coordinate 22,749 of JAJAGP010004349.1, read as the reverse complement.
ATTGGCACAGAAGAACGGGGCGAATTTCCCCCCGCAACGTGCCCCCTGGCACTCGTCACACATCTGATCGTCCAGAACGTACGGCTTAACCTCCACCTACAGACAGATGAGACACATTATGAGTCCAGCTGGTTGATATTGTTGAGTTTCTGCATATGAAACATAGTTAAGATATAAAAATGCAAGTTTTTTTTCCCCATTTCTCCATTTTGCACGATAATGACAAATGATAAAGATTGCTTTCAGTACTGAAAAACTGATTTATTCACTGCTCTATTTGAAATAAATGGTCATGTATAATTTCTTTCATATTATTCCATTACAGGCCAAGATTACCTCAAATGTAGAGACCTGAGAAAAACAGTCAAATTAACATCATCCCTTTGTAGCTTCAAATGCTAAATATAAACCTAATTAGACTGTATTATACAGCAATGTCATGGTCTTCTACTGTTGTAGCCCATCTGCCTCAAGGTTTGTCATCCTGAGGCAGAGATTCTGAGATGCTCTTCAGTTGACCACACCTGCACAGAGTGCTTATCTGTGTTACCACAGCCTTTCTGTAGGCTCATACCAGTCTCTGTTGTCTTTTTCATTAACAACATGTTTCCGTCCTCAGAACTGCTGCTCACTAGATGTTTTTCTGAGTAAACTCTAGATACTATTAAACAGTTCTAGGACTACTCAAACCAGCCTGTCTGGCACCAACAATCACCAAAAACACTGGGTTCGCATGTTGCCCCACTCTGATGGGTGATGTGACTAGTACCACAAGAGTACAAGTCAAATTTATTTATAGATCTCTTTTCACAATAGAACATTGTCTGAGATCAGCTTAAGTAACAGCTAGGTTCTAATAAGCAAGCCCAGGGCAACAATGGCAAGGGAAACTCCCTCAACGTGACAACCGCATCCTCCTTGGGTAGCCTAGATGTAAAATGTAAGATTTAAAACAAGTCACGTAATAAAATAAACAAGAGAGCCTATACGCAGAAGCTAAAAAAGGTTTATAACAAAAACTAAAATAAAATCCAACCTTGCTCTGGGTTATCCAAATCAGTAAATATAAATAATTGAAGAAAAAAAAACAATGACCACCAGGTCATAAGGTAATGCCAGTCTAACACAGTGGGGATCATGGTTTAAAAGCAAGTGTGAGAAATCCAGTGTGCTATTGACAGCCACACACACCCCAATTCAACCATCCAGGCAGACTGCCAGTCTCAGCCTGCGCACCCTCAGCTTTGCCCTACAGGACAACATGCCAAAAATAGTTAACAGTTCCACTGCATATGCATGCTAGGGAAAAAAACAAGAGCCTATAATTAGCCAGACGGTGTGTGAGACATTTCAAATGGTTGTCAGTCCTCCAGAAGCTCGATGGTCAAGCAGATTACATGGCCTGTTTTCCGCAGGAATCATAAAATATACTGAGGGTGATGGGAGAATGACTATATAAAAAAAGGCTATGCAGACTTATGACATTGTTGGGCCATCACTGGTAAAATTACTCTAAATGAAGATATTAACAAACACTAGTGGATCATCTGCCAAGGTGCTCAAACTTTGGCCAAATTATACATTTTACAGTGGTACCTCGTCTCTCGCAGTTAATTCAGTCGTTGTTGAGAACCAACAATACGAGTACCAAGGAAGTTTTTCCCATAAGGAATAATGTAAATTGAATTAATCCGCTCCAGACCCCCAAAAAATCCACACTGTATAAGGCATTATCTGCATTAATGGAGCTGTATTGTACAGGTGCTACCCAATTTATAACGGAAACATGTTCTGACAAATCTATCATAAGTTAAATGTGTCATGAACCGATTTGTTTAATATAGTCTATACTGTATCAAGTGGAGCCTATTACTCATTAACACTTACATTAACCTACAGCTGGCCATTAACACAAAGCTTACTTTATAATAAAGTGTTGAAAAATCTCATGTCATTTAGTGAGTAATGAATTGAAAGTGAAAAGTAAAAGAAAAACACTATTAGTGAACTCAGGGCATTAGTTGCTAATGCTACCGATTCAGTAGCTTTTTTCCTTTTGGTTGGCTATCATTACTAACCATTTTAGGACCCAAGATGTAGATGTACAAAATAAAGAAAAACACGATAAACACAGTGCAGATCTTCACTGAGCAAGAGCTACTGTGAACTTGAATCACTGACTCGTCAAGTACAGAGCAAACGACAAGAACCGAGACAAATTTTTCTATTCAAAATAAGTCGAGAACTGAGGAACTGAGGCATTTTCCAATACGTTTAAAACCCTACGCATTAAAAATCACAGATATTTTATATTTAAGTTTGTTCCCCACAGAACTGGCGTTGTTTAATCATTTTCAGTAGAGATGGAAGGATCGACTGGCTACGTATCGGTATTGGCCAACTTACAACCCAAATATGCGATCCGATTTTTTTCTAATTTAGCCAGTTCTGAGGGTCAATCAAATGGCATGAACCAAATAAGCCATATTTTACGTGATAATTAGTTGCAACCCTGTGTGAACCCCCTCGGTCATGGGTCCCTGCAGTTTTTAGCTGAAACGCTACATGGAAATACAGACTCTTTAACATCTGACTTAAATAGTGGAAGAAACCTCATTATATTCAGCTGCGTGTGCAGATAGTTCATTATAAATGGTTATAAACCATTTTAGACCATAGCTGCGTTTGAAATGACATACTTAAACAGTACGTACTAGATTCGATCCACTACGCACTGCAGGACCATGAAAGCATACGCACAGAACCACTGGCGCACTCCGCCTGCCATCTTCCTAATGTCATGTGATGCATGACATCACACCACCACCAATTTTTATTTTTCTGGTTACATTTTATTTAAACAGCTGTGTCCTTTGAATGCCTCCGCTGCTCCAGTTGAATCATGGGATAAGATAATGTACTTTATTTGGATACTTAAAAATGTCCTGCAATGCAGTACATCATCCAGGGACTATAATGACATGCTAATTCATAAATACTAATTTCAATCAAAATCAGAGAAAGAATCCATATAAACTACAAATAAAAGGAAACAGTACAGTACCGTATTTTTCGGACCATAAAGCGCACCGGATTATAAGGCCCAATATCAACGATCGGCTGCTAACGGGTATATTTTCATACATAAAGCGCACTGGGTTATAAGACGCATTAAATGAAACAAAACTCTTAAGTTCTGGCAGCTGCTCTATGTCCATGTTGTACTGCGTGACTGATAGCGTTGAGTTTGAAATCCACTTAGAGAATAAATGAATGAATGCACGTACCCTAATACTGAAGCACATACCGTATTACTCCGCGATCCTGCACACTACGGTTGCCGTAAGCTTCGTAATTTACCAAGACCGTGCTAAAACATTTTGACAGATTTATGAGCGCCGTGTACCATCTACAATCGGTTCTACGTCAGAAAGCATAACCAGCACTGTCGATTTTTGAGACAGTTAAAGGATTTTAAGTGCGCCTTATGGTCCGAAAAATACGGTAATAAAAATTACTCTAATGGTAAATGTACTCACTCTTTTATCAATGTCGTTGTGCTGCAGCTGGACGAATCTAGCGCTGATGGCAGCGATGTAGCTCTGCTGATTGGAGAAAGCCACTCGACCTGCCCCTTTAGGGTACTTGAGTTCAGGATCAGTATCGATACCAGCATAGCACACACCTCCATACAGCCTGTCCATAATCATAGCCAGTTCCACTAAACACACGCAAACACATACACGTCTTAAGAATAGAAATGAAATGCATTTCCCAGAATGTGCGAATATGACTAAAATATCATTTACATTATTTGCTCCAGTAACACGTTTGATATTAAACGACTAAAGGAAAAATAGGACTGCGGTGGCACAGTAGTTAAGATATTGGACTATTGACCACAAGACTACCAAGCTGCCATTGTTAGGCTCTTACCCCACAACTGCTTGGATTGTAATATTTACATTTACAGCATCTAGCAGACACCCTTATCCAGAGCGACTTACAATTGGTACAGTCTTACAATCCAAGCAACTGTGGGTTAAGGGCCTTGCTCAAGGACCCAACAGTGGCAGCTTGGCAGAGGTGGGATTTGAACCCTTGACCTTTTGATCCATAGTCCAGTACCTGAACCGCTAGGCTACCACAGTCCCGTATTGTTCAATCATGAAGAAAAAGTTGGGTTAAAACAATCTCTTGTGATCAGAGAAAGTATTTCTGCTATATACAGTTTTTAAAATATTACCAAACATAAATAGCTGTTAATATATCTACAGGAAATCTGTTCATTTGAACTCACCTGCACGTAACGGTCGAGGCACTCCTCCCACAAAGATGGTCTTTCGAGGGTCCAGAGGCTGAGAGCCGTCCATCACAAAGTCACTGTCACTCAGATTCCATGGGCGGATCTGGACCTGAGGAGAAGGGAGACTGCACTGATTCTCTGCTTCATGAAATCAATGCTGTGGGAGAAGTGACAAGGTGCACTTCTAAGCCAGCTTAATCTTCGAATGCAGTAGAAGGCTGTATAATAATGTTGTCAATCACAAAGAGCACAAATGCCACGATGACACTAAAGTTGGCAATGAAACAAGGTTTAAATAAAAGTTTTTAAAAAGTTCAAATAAACAAAAACATGAAATGCAGAAAATAACTGATGGTTAACTCTGAAGACCAGTCTAAAAAGTTTATTGAAAAATAATAATAATTATTATTATTATTATTGTAGCAGTACATAAAGCACTGGGTTTTAAACCGAGGTAGATTATGTTTTGTAGAACCTAGACCTTGCTGCAATTACAACGTAAAGTGCACATCGATCAGCCCCAAAAAAAACAAACAAAAAAAAAAACATTCCCATGTACAGACCAAATAACAATAACATTGGTTATCTTGTTATAACAGCACATTAAGTCTGTGTAGGTTCTCAGTCATCCGGGGAGGTTGTGGGAGGAATGTTCAGAAGTACAGACAGTGGTCAAAGTGCTCACCATGCTAACCCCTGTCCATTGTAAAAAAAAAAAAAAAAAAAGTGGGCACTCCAGCATCAGAACTGGACTCAAAATCAATTTACGTGGATGCTAATTTGACATGTAAAACGTACCTAAGCATTGTTACAGAACAGGTGGTTTTAATGTGTTGGCTAATCGGCGTGGTGCTCTGTCACATGTCCAGGTTTGCAAGAGTTCAGCCAACAAAATCACGATTTCTTTTTTAAATTACATTTGTTGGTGGATTCCTTTCTTCCAAATCAGTTTTTGGTTTTATCCATTGCTTCTGGTGGGAATATACGTACTTTGTTCAGGCAGCTTCAAAGCCCGTCATACTTTTAATGATTTCAGATTGATAGAACGGCTCAGGAGACTTTCCTGCTTGTTTTCTCATTCAGAAAGTACAAGGAAGTAGCCTAAATTGAGAATGCACATGCCAAGCTTATATATCATTGTTAGGACCAAATGTTCCAAAAGTAAAACAATAGTAAAATCTGACATTTTTTTTTTACCCTGTGGGACCTTTTGCTAGTCCTCATAATAGTTTTTTTTTGTTTTTGACCTAAACTCAGGTTAGATGCAGCATTATTACGCTACAGTAATCACCATGTCAATGGAAAGTCCCCAAAACACACGTGTACCAAGGCCGTGTGCACACACACATGCATGGCTGAGTCACTCAGTGCAGAATTCGATTTTTCAAGTTCCACATAGCAGGTTAGTGCTTAGGGGATTACCTCATACTTGCCGATATTAAAACCCCACTTGTTTCAAGTTATGACAAATGTGATTCATTTAACAGCAGTTAGATAGCTGGATAGCTACTATATGCTGGCAGGAAGATGAGAACACGTAGAGATGTCACTCAGCCTTTTTAGCATGCTCCAAGTGAAAAAAACACACTAAAACATGAAACATTTTAATTATTATGGTGTGCATTAACTCACTGGTTTATCTTTAATGGTGGGGCTGGAGACACACAGGTATAGCTTTCCATCTTCCTCAATGCAGGCATCAATGAGCGCCTGAACGGAACTCTCCTCCTGGAAAAGCAAGAAGGCATAACCTGCATACAAGAGGAGAGAGAAAGTTGTAAAGCAGAGCAAAGAATAATCAGTACTTTAATTAATGGGTGTAATCTATGAACAAATTCAGAGATTTAAAATGACAATCGGAAATCATTTCTATTAATAGATGAATAGAAAATAAAGAAAATGAATATGAAAATTATCTTAATGTACCTCAATGGTTGGATAGCGAATATTCAAAAACATGAGACTATTTACATTTTCAAATGGAAAAATTCCTAGCACATTCCTTTCTCTTCAAAATACCACTTACTCACAGGGCAATAATGTGGTTCCCTAGACTCTTCTCTACTGTCTCATAGCTATTTTAGGCAGTCAAAACCTAAAATTCTAAATAAATCATTCCCTCATATTAACCACTGAATACAGTTAAAGTGGAGGGTGCAGGTAGAGGTAAGAAGCTGCTCAAAACTTAAGACTACTGCCATTGTTTTACTGACAGCCATATGACCTAGCAGTGGTTCCCAATGCAGAACAAAGCGAATGAATCAGGCATGTTAGAGCTTGTTTTTCTCCAGTGGCCTCAATCACGACAAAATACAGCTCAAAGCTGGACACTGAAAATGAACCAAGAGTGGCAGTTTCAGAGCTGCAGCCCCAATTTGACATGATCTACAGCACAAAGCAAGCACACACCAGTCACTGAAAAGATGTAGGGATTAAAGGTGGCATTTTTGCAGAGCAAATGTTCATGTTTGAGTTTTTTTTATCTCTCAAGGAGCTGGTTAAGTTTAGAAGTCATATTTGTGCAGAGAGGCAATTTGGAGAAAGTACAATGAAAGCAATCACAGCTGCAGCACAGTAACAAATTCAGCCACATAATGCATAACCCAAGTGTTCTAGCAAGTTAGCAATCCAGATAGTGAGTTAAGGAATAAATATCCCTTATGAGTACAACTGAATGTCCTCTTTCAATTCATGAAATCACTAAAAAGCTTACTTTTTTTGGTCGTCTTGGGCACAAAAGCAATGACTCAGGTAAAACGCACAGACACAGAATTTGTCTAAACATACTAAAAGTGGAGGAAAAGTGATTCATAATTTATGAGAACAGTAGGTCTTTTGTTTACGGCATTTTGCAGACACCCTCTTTCAACATAGCCAAGCAACTGACTGCTAACGGGCAAAAAAAGTGGCGGGATTTAAACCCAAACCCTAACCTGCAGCCCTCTAATTAGTAGTCCACAGCCTTAACAACTGTCCTTTCTCTCCCAAAAGACGCATGTCGCTACAGAAAAACATGGCTGCTGGCTCTGATCTTATCCTTCTCCCCTAAAGCTGTTCCAGCGAGCCGTCCTGCAGAGACCAGTCTGCACACACCCAGCAGCACAGTACAGCGCTCAAAGGAAAATGCACGTCACAAAACTATGAGAAAGCATGTTTCTGGGTGAAGTATCTGCTTGTACGTAAGCAAATATGCTCCAACAGGCAGCACAGGGCCGTATTGGGAAAGAGAAAAAACAAAGAAGAAACAGAGAATGAGGAGAAAAAAAGTGAGCCTGACGTACAAAATCTGAAGATGTCAAAATCAGCATGACGTGGATCCTAAGATCAAGCCAATGTGTGTGAGTGTCAAACGTTTAACAGACTGATGCCTTAAAGATCGTATTAAATTTAATACACTGGAGCCTTCCATATGCCAGGAATTGATTTTGCTATATGTTAGATTATTATTGCTCAGTGCATTTAACCATTTCTTTTTTTTCTTATAAAGTAAAGGTCTTAGAAGGATCTCGGGGTAGCCCACCATCACAGTGACCAAGGTTCTAGTCCCAGCAGTGACAGGTTTATTAAGGTTTATTTTAACTACATACTTTTTTTAATTCATTTGAACTAAAAGACAAAATGACTGACTTACTTGGTTAGTTGAAAAATGTATGTAAAAGATTAATCAAGATTCGGTCTTTGGTGCCAGCTCCTCTACTCCTGTCTGCTGCTGATCATTCTGTGCATATTATGCTGCTGTGTAGGGATTGTGTGTACAACCTTATAACTTTACCACTGAATAAAATGACAAAACATTAAATCACAACAACAACCAGCTTTTAACACAAGCAGTCTGAAGCATCACACATCCAGCAGTTACAGCAGACCAGGATCGATGGATATGTTTCAATAGCAGTTTAAAATATAAGGGACCTGCTCTCTTATCTGCCCTCAAGCAGACTACCTAAACCAAAGGCTGAAATTAAACACAGAGCCACAGTGACAAAATACAGACCAAGTAAGCATAAGCTGGTCAAGCAAACAGTTTGATAAAGAAACATGGGGAGAGAAATCCATCAGTGCAGCAGGCGCAGTCAGCCAGAACTACATCTAATGCATTAAAATGCTTAATGATACAACCCCTATTTCCACTGGACTGACAATCCATCCCTTCGACCATGGGAAAATCAAGGACTTTGGCACTACAATTTTTATCTGACTGCCTGATTATTAAAAGACCGTTAGGAAAACAGCAACACACAAGGAAAAATAAATAGGTTCAAGAAATAAACACATAATGGTCATAATGTAATACATTTCCTTGACAGAAATGTAAGAAATGAACAAAGTAGGTTACAAATATGCCAAATACGTGCCAAGTACGTGCATTCATTCATTCATTTTCGAAGCGGATTTCAAACACAACGCTATCAGTCACGCAGTACAACATGGACATAGAGCAGCTGCGAGAGAATTCAGCATTAACGAATCAATGGTACGGAAGTGGAGGAAGCAAGAAGACGCCCTGCGCCAGGTAAAGACCAAACTGAGCTTCCGACGGAACTTAAGAGTTTTGTTTCATTTAATGTTCCTTATAACCCGGTGCGCTTTATGTATGAACATAGATCCGTTAGCAGTCGATCACTGATATCGTGCCTTATAACCCGGTGCGCTTTATAGCCCGGAAAATACGGTACCTTGCACAATAAAAATCTCTGAACACATCAATCGAGATAGATCTGTCTCTAGTCCAAATGTGAGATAACGTCCAACTGAGCACACAACCAGTAAGGTAGCTGCTAAATATGTACTTTCAGTCTTGTTACTGATAGGAATATGAGAAGTATCTGCTTTGATGGGGTTGAACATTCCCCTATTGTTGATGCTATGAGAAGTTGGTGCCTTTCATGATGACAGGCAATGCACTTCTTTAGCAGGTGCTTGAATGGAAGAGAGGTTTGGCAAGCCTCACAGGGTGGTGCAGCCTCAACCCCTTATCAGGAAAGAATGAGTCAGTCGTGTGCCAGATACGACATCTGGTGTACACTACCCAGTCCTATAAATTGAAGGTACGTTTGCCAGTCTGCTGTTTATATTGGGGTTGGCCTCACAGTTTTTTGGTAACCTGTGCCCGCATTCAGCTTGTGATCTGCTCTTAATGTAAGAAGTCAGTGTACATGGAGTCTGCTGGCAGGGTTCTTGCAATTAGCTACCATCATCCCTGTTGTCTTCCTTGCTGCCTGGTCCACTGATTCGTAGCCGGAAAGACCTTCGTAGCCTAGTATCCAGCAGAAGACGATGCTGAAATTTAGACTTGAGGCGATACTCTTTTGGCCACACACTTTTATGACGGTAGGGTGGTCAGATCCAAATGCCTCTAGAGCCTGAAAGCACAATGTGGAATCCATACACACAAAGTCTATGCCTCTTTGCTGACTTGGCATACTTGAGGGCTAACCACAGGGCATGGACCTCGGCCGTAAATACTGAGCTGTGCTTCAGGAGGGTCTGTCCACGAGTTTGTTGTTCGGCTAGCCTGGCTGCTGACATCTGGTTATCTGATTTAGAACTGTTTGTACAGATGGAGGGCGTCACGTGATGGTGCAGTGGTTGGGTCAGATCCAGGGTGAGATCCAAGGTTTGATCCTGACCCCGGGCTCCACCTGTTTGGAGTTTATGTCCTCCCCTTGTCCGCGTGGGTTTACTTCAGTATGCGTGTTACGTTAATTGGTGTTTCCAACGTGCCCTAAGGGTGTGTGTGTCAGTGTATGCTACAAGGGATTGGCACTCTGCCTAAGGTTGTTCCTGCCTTGTGCCCCATGTTGCCGAAGAGGCAATGGCTTTCCTGTGACCCTGACTAGGATTAAGCGGATAACACAATGATGAATGAATGAATGAATAGATGGGCAATGCAGGGGAGCCTTTCCCTGAAGTCAGAGAACTTCTGGTGGTAAGTATTCACATGGGAAAACAACCTTCTGTCATGAGACATTCTGACATGTCCATTAATATGTCAAGCTTCCAGAGTTCCCAAGGTGGGATGGGGACTGGGGAACATTCACACAATGGAGTCCAGGTCTAAGTCCATCTCTGAGATATGATTTAGCCTCATACAGGGAAAGCTATGGAGGAAGAAGGCTGGTGCATATGCAGAGTATGACAACTGGCCTTGAGCTTAACTGTGTGCTGCAGGACCAGTTTCAGCCATCTGTATTCTAATGAAGACACACAGGCTTCCACATGCAGCCTGTGGTTACATCATGTAATTCTAGCTCCCGGGCCATCTAATCCTGGTCCAACGGATGACACCTTTGCAGATGGAAAATGAGGTAAAGCCTTTATGCAGATGTCGGTGAACATTTTGGTGCTTAACAGGTTACTAGCCTGCATTTCAAGGCATTCCAGCTGGATTTGAGCTTCTTCCCATCTTTAACGGTCTCAGCAATTCCCATGGCACACTTTTGTATCACAAAAGGGGGAATGTTCTTACATGGTCATGGTCTTGAACTTTTTTGGGGGGTTGAGTTTTGAATCCATGCTTGCGTGTGTTAAATTTCATCATCCCTACTCCCCACCTACTTTAGATCCCAACAAGGACATGCACAGAGTTAAAGAACTTCAGCAGATGTGCACCAGGAATATAGGTGTCAAACAGCAGATGGAATTATTGCTCGACTGACCCTCACCCAACACCTGGGAGTCTCAGAGAAGATACAGCACAGTCTTGACCAGCCAGCTTGGGAGAGTGGGCCTCTCCAAGCTCCTGTCCATGTGAAGTAGGAGCCAAATGTACTCAATGGTAACCGCCGCAGACCATATTCCTCAAATACCAGAATCTCTTTCTCCACAGACACAAACAAGGTGCCCCTTTGTCTCCCATTATGATCAGCAAGGTCGCAGGGAGTGCTTTAAAGTAAGGCCTTGTACCGCACCTGAGCACGACCAACTCCCCTCCCCACTATGGCCTGCGCTCACACTGCGCTTAAACGTTCTGGGCCCAAGCACACGTCATCACAATGCTCCTGTTTGCGGTGGAGAAAGGCACGCTTGCAGAGCACAATGGACGTCATGGTTGTACTGTGGTAGCCTAGTGGTTAAGGTACTGGACTATGGACCAGAAGGTCCAGGGTTCAAATCCCACCACTGCCAACCTGCCACTGTTGGGTCCTTGAGCAAGGCACTTAATCCACAATTGCTTGGATTGTAAGAATGTATCAATTGTAAGTCGCTCTGGATAAGGGCGTCTGCTAAATGCTGTAAATGTAAATGTACTCGCTTTGAAATGTGGACACCCAGCCCTGTCACAAACCGTACATATTTACTGATTATGCAACGCAGCCATTTATTCGGCTACTCATACTAAACGTACAAGAAGATTTTTATGGAGGAGCTGACGCGGTGTTCCATTTTACTGTGCATGCGTACTGTGCCCAAGTCTGACTGAATTGTACCCAAGCCCACTTCTTCAAGAGGGCCCAACTACAGTTCAGCATACCGTGCCTGGGCACAGTATGGAGCAACAGCACTAGTCAAACCAACCACACTTTGGCGGTAAAATATGGTCAGGCACAGTACTGTTTGCCTAGTGTGATCACACCCTAAGAAAACAATTTTTTTACTAGCAAAGCAATAAATAGATTAAATAGATTAAACAGAATAAATAGAAAAAATGGACTGTGGCACTACGTAGCACCTGCAAGTCCTGGAGGAACGTTGTTTCGTTTCACTGTGTACTGTGTATATGGTTGAAATGACAATAAAACCTGACTGAAATATGCTGAATAAAAACTGGAGCAAATTTCCAAGTAGCAACTTGCACTTTTGAAAAAAGCACCACATTTTATTAAACAAGTAAATGACAAACAACGGTTTTTAAATATGCAGACTAACATTTGAGGCACAAATGACTGGTAAGAAAGCTTAGCAAGTGTATTAAATAAATAAAATCTTTGCCAAGTTGCCTTTCAGGAAGAGTGTTCTGGAAGACAATGTACAATGAAACAAAAACGAAAGCCATGGCCTATGCAGTAAAGCCGTTTTCCTGACAGGTTTTTGGCAGGAAAAATAACAGACATTGAACTTAGAGTGGATAAGTAATCTTACAAAGTACTTAATAATATCAACACTGACAGAGAGAAACAGTCGTAAAATAACTCCATGTACATAGAAGAGGTACATGCAACTTTATCAGAGCCAGAGTTGAGTAAGTCCTGGCAGTCAACTCCACACAACGTATAATACACACAGTCTGCTCAGGTAAAGCCAGAAACGCTAATCCAGCAATCCTGAACAATGCTGGTAAGCCAAATCTGAATCAGCAAATGTAAGAGAGCTCCAATTCACATAGAGAGTCATATCAGATACAGCTAGCACAGTAATAAAGGATGCTCTGAAAAAAATATTTAGGAATGGCCAAACACCCAACCAAAAACATGCTCGGGCAGGGTACAGATCACCTGAGGTGTTTAGTACAACCCAATCTACTGCTCCTGTCTGTCTATGAAGAGTCCAACAAAGGGCAAAAAAACCACATAACCTGTTTATGTTCGTACGTTAAATTCAGAGCAACCGTCAGGCCTCTACTGAACACTGCAGCCTGTTGTGAGGATGACTCAAAACACACATCAGAAAGCCACATGGCAACTGGGGCATTGTTTCTTGCCCGCAAGTGTGCAGAGCTACACTATGAGTCAGCCGCACTAAAGCAGTTACACACAGACTCAGAGACAGAAGCCCATTTATTACACCACACATCAAGCATAGCAAGCAGCATCTTCCATTTGCTAAGCCTGCAGTACTCTCTACTAGCAGGAGAGATTAATGACCACTGGACACAAGCCCTACATCTGCAGACGATGTACTGTGAGAGGACAGCACACAATAACACACCATCATGGAATCCAGCTTAAATACCATGCGTAACAAGTAAAAAACAAACCCCGAAATTAATGTTTTTGACAAAAACTATGATAGACTTGTGCGTTTTTTCTTTGCATTAAATACTCCAAAACAAATCATTTTAAGCTGTTTAATAAAAAGCTGCTGACAATTTCAACCACTAAAAATTTGGCAAAAAAGAGAAAAATGTTTTTGAAAAAAAATGTGTTTGACGATGTTTTGACCAAAAAAATGTTCATGTCAGGTTAGACCACAGAGTGAACAAATGGAGCCTTAGGGAAAAACTCTGTGGCACTTAAAGCGCCCATGTAGGGCATTTAAATTGTATCATTAATGGAGAATATTAGGATGGCCCAAACACGGTGTAGAGAAGTTTTCAGCACCCGAGACTTTTATATTTCAGAAAACAGGACCGTATAAACCTGAGATATTTTACGTTTTTGTCTGGTAACTTCATTTCATTTATTAATAAACCATCCATTCCTGCATTTCAAGTTTTGCAAACACATTCCAAAAAAAAAAAAAAAAATTGGGACAGTAAAGCATTTGCCACTTTGTAATGTTGCCATTCCTTTTTCACCACACTTAAAAGATTAATTGGCACAGAGGATACCAAGTGTTTGAAATCCCATCATTATTTAATTAGTGTGGTTGCCTATATAGGCGATCACACTATTGTTATCTGATTCTGAACATTTCGAAATTTTCGACGCGTATCAACTGCCGCAATTCGAGATATCGACCCCGTTCCAGTGCCCATTGCGTCCGGTCTGGTCGGGAATGGTGTGCTTGTATAGGGCCCTCCGGTTGGACTTTGGGGGGCCCCGCAGGGCCCCCTGTAAAGTCCCAAATTTTCCCATAGGAAATGAATGGGCCAAAAGATTAACGAACCATAAATCAGTCAGTTTTCGACCTACGGCCACGAAATTCGGCAGTGCCATTGCGTCCGGTCTGGTCGGGAATGGTGTGCTTGTATAGGGCCCTCCGGTCGGACTTTGGGGGGCCCCGCAGGGCCCCCTGTAAAGTCCCAAATTTTCCCATAGGAAATGAATGGGCCAAAGATTAACGAACCATAAATCAGTCAGTTTTCGACCTACGGCCACGAAATTCGTCAGGCTTGGTCCCGGGTGCAATGTGAGGTGACATGTGATGCCCATGGGGCTCCTGTGGACCCCGGCTGGGCAGTTGGGCCCCTGGCGGGCCAATGACTGTACCTCAGTCAGTTTTTGACATATGGCGACGAAATTCGTCAGGCTTGGTCCCGGGGGCACCCTGGAGTGACTTGATGCCCTTTGGGCCCATGAGGTACACTAAGGGTCGGCCATTGCAGAGTGGCAATCACACTCGCATTTTCTTCAGGAAATGCACCTCTCTAGTTTTTTTTGTTTTTTAATTCATTTCTAGCTCTAACTTGCCCCCTTCCAACTTATTTTGGTCCGCAATGAAATAAGACCATCTGCAAGTAAATGCAAGAAACACTGTGTGCTTTTTTTATATGCATTTTCCATTCTGTTCCAACTTTTTCTGATTTGGAGTTGTAATTAACTGACATAACCGTGGCTTCCACTGCTTCAAACAAGGTGTTTAAATAGCAAAGGATATGACTCAGAATTGTGGGACAGGAGAGAGGAATTAACACGCTGGTGAATGAGACTGGAATCACCGATATAAATAATAAAATTACTTCATTGCATGTTGTTCAAAAACGCAAAGTTTAAAAAACACCCAAACAATCACAAACCTCTTGGTTCCTGTTCCAGTTTTCAGCTCAGCGTTCAATTTTTATACATCAGTTTAAGCCAAATACATTTGTTTTGGTGCATCAGTAATTCTTAAAGACCAAGAAGCAGAGCAACCTTGAAGCATATCTACATTTATGGCAGATTCATTTCTTTTAAATACATTTTACCCTTCAAATACAATTTTTTCTCTTAGATGTAGTGTGTAATTGTAGCAGTACTTTCTTCCTCCTACATTTGACTGGGAATGCCATGTCCCCGGGGCTTTCCTGACGAGGACACAAGATCCTAAAGTGACTGTGTATCAGACTAAATAATGCCGACATGCATATTTTTATGTTCTTCTTCTCAATATTTCTCTTGATTATTGCCTTATACGCTGTAGCTTTCATATTCTCAATTTTATTATACTCCTCATAACATGTTAGTCTACCTGTTATTTTATTTTAATTATTATATTTTTAAAATATATTCTGTTTTTAATTATATTATTATATTTATTTAGTTTGTTTTTCTTATTAATTAGACAACTTAGTTATTATTTACAATAACATCTAAGCCGCCCAAGGAGGCTAGGTCCCTTTTTGAGTCTAGGTCCTCCCAAGGTTTCGTCCTTGCCACTGTCACCCTAGAGCTTGCTCAATTTGGGATTGGCCTTAGAATTTAGAAGACAATCTAAAACTGCTTTGAGACAATGCACCACTAAAAACACTATAGAAATAAAGCTGACCTGACTTGACACATTTGGGTCTCTACTGTGCTTATGCAATAACAGTCTGAATTTAAACTCTTTTTTTTGTTTCTTTACAAGGCCATTATGCCCTTATTGTCTCTTGATGGTTTTAGTGTTATTGTCACATCAGTAGGCTTTTTAAATGTACCCATATGAAAACTTAACTCTGTAGTGCTTCTCTAGAAGTCTGAGATAACAAAACTACCTGGTGTTAATCTCTTTCATGATATCCTAGTTAGTTCCAGGCCACTGGCTTTCCCATGCACCTCTACTAACCTGCTGCTAAATGTCATGTTGTGTACACGTGTACACTGAGGCTTTGTACCCAAGTGTGCAATCAGAGAGGTGTGGACCTATCCACTCATTTCACGCAGCAGGTGAGTCATCAAGAAGACTCTCTAAAAGTACATTTGCAGACAGTGTTCGAACATGTAGATGTGCAACAGGATTTCTGGGAAGACCAATGATTTCCAAAAGGCCAATGCACATGACAAAAGAAACTGTTGTTCAGAAATTTGCAATATTGCAGGAGTTCTGTGCATCCGTTTTTAAAACTAACCCACAATCCCACCCCAACTCCTTAAAGAATGAAAATTAAAGGGCGCTGTACACCTGCAATACAACGATCTAAGAATACTGAACCCCCAGTTGTACTGAACACCAGTGACTCTCAGGGTGTATGCACCGTGCACAAACATATTTGACCCACAAAGTGTGGTTAGTTTAACTAGTATGATCGGTCCATACCATGCCCGGCCGCGGTATGCCATACTCAGGCCGTCTTGAAGAAGTGGACTCGGTTCAGTTGGACCCAGGCACAGTACGCATGAAGTGTGAACGCTAACTGTGCCTGAGCACAAAACACATCAGTAGAATTACGAGTTTAGACTAATTCTATAAGGCCTATGAGAGGGCTGTTTGTCAGTGCCCAGAAAGTTTAGGCAGGCCAGCAGGGAAGTGCGGAGGGTTGACAATCATGCTCTGGCACGGTACAAGGCAATGACACATAGCACAAGTACAATGTGACAAGTTCATAGACATTCAACTTCAAGTCAGTTCACCACTTTCTGTCCTTCCCTTGCAGCAATGAAGGGACAAAGTCCATACTATTATCCATATGTTCTATGTATTTTTGAAGTGTCCAGAAGTGTCCACATTTGGTTTTATAGGGCATGTCCTTCCACTATAGTAGTTCACTGTCAGTAACCAACAACAGCTTGCATTTGTCACAAGTAGATATGACTGGGAGTTAAGAAATTCAGTCAGACACGTCGCCTTAACAAGCATGATTTAATTTATGCAATGTTGGTACTGTAGCCAACAGTTGGTAGACTAGCTAAGGAACTGCCAAAAGTGTTAAGTTGGTTTAAATAAAAAATATGACTGGAATAATGTTACTAAATTGATCCAAAACTAACCAATATAATTCATATTTTTAAAGCACAGGGCTATTTTGGAAAGGGTTTCCTTTTTTTTTTATTCAGTGATTTATGTGATGCAAACAAAGTGTAGAGCTACTGCACATGCTCACTGTCTGTCAGTCTACACTTACATAACTACAAATAAATTCATTTTCGAATGAAAACTGCAAGCCCTAATACACACAGTCCGGCAATACTCTCATGAAAGTGCCTTCAGAGGCGTATTAAAAAGAAGGTATAACATAAGTCAAGCTGAAGGATCCACTTTCAGAGAGCTTAAGATGAGGTTAGGCATGGCTCCATCACACACTGGATTAGCACGAAGTTAGACTAAGGAGAGGGAAGCCCTTCCCACATACACTCCTACATCACACTGATTCCCATACAAGGGCACTCCCCTTACAAGCGAGCACAGACCTATTTCAGTAGGGTGTTTTTTAAATTCCTAAAGGACAGAGTGATGGAAGAGAGAGGAGAAAAAGGTAACTTGGCCACTTTTCAAGCCTTCCACAGTTGCAGCATATTAGCCTCAGCCGGAGGAATGCGAACTTCTTCCAGGCCTGCGTTAATAGTTTCCTTGATATGACACTTGGAGCAGGATGGAGAGTCGGCTAAAGAGTCGAGCTCTGATCACCTGGCCAAGCCAAACTATCCCACAGAATCCATCCACAGTGACTCAACCACTGGAGGTACTCACACAAACAATCCTCCCTTCCAAGTGCACCTGCAAACTCTGTGTGTGTGTGTGTGTGTGTGTGTGTGTGTTCATAACAGACAGAGCGTATGTTTTCAGGCTATCTGAGCATGCTTGTCTGGAAGTGCCTCTGCATGCCATTACCATTGGGCTAGCTGTTATTATTCATGAGAGAGATATTTAGCAATGATATAAGAACCTTCCAGTACTACAAAAATTCCAGACTTTTCCATGGCTTTTCCAGAACTTTGACATTTCCATTGGTCAATAAAACTTCACTTTGCCACAACACAGCAATAGTAAAACGTCTGCCGGGCTTACAGAAGTGAGAGCCGGATCTGTAAGTTGACAAGAGCTTACACTGGACATTACGAAGCGACATAAAACTATAGTGTAGGGATGCATCACATTTTCCGCAACCGTAATTATTGAAAAGACCGAATAATTTATACAGAACAATGACCTGTATGATGACAGGTTTTGTTCGCATTTGCACCTTATTTTTAAAGAAATGCGACTTGAACATTTATTTAGGAGCACTTGAACGAAATGAGATCTTGACCTGAATGTGCTAGCGCTTTACTGAGTGTTCATCGGGTCTGTCTCGTTACCTAGTGAGTGCCCTTGCTACCTACGTGGGGAATTCCCTTAGTAAAGCTTCCTAACTGACAATAGAATCCTAAAAGTGGTTCATGAGACTGATTGTTTATGCCGTCTGCACGAACGCTAGCAAAGTTTTAGATGTCTGAATTCTAGTCGTTGCCACTTAAATGTTTGACCTTTCCTTAAGACTTTTTTTGGAGGAACATCGTAACACACAAGGAACAGATCAAATGTACACACAAGCTAATATTAGGACTAATACGGGGAAAACATAAGCCCTTCTGTAAGAGATCTGTGGTTTAGCACATTTAGCTGGTAACTGGTCATAAATTAATTTATTAAAACTAGCAAGAGTATTCATATGTGAAATTTATAAAAATTACATTGACATACAAATTTAACACGAGACACAATACAGTTGCAATGTAATTTAATCGTTTTATTTTTATATTTCACATAGTCCTGCAATTAAATTTTATATGAAGTAATTTTAAAATTAAAAATTAAAAAATTAATAAAATATTTTACAATGTTTAATGTGCAAAACAATTTTTTTTCAGTAAGAAAAAAAATATATTTAGGCTACTTAATTTATGCAAGTTTGATAAAAGTGGCAAAATGAACGAAAAACTGAGAAAGCGTATTCGATATTTGGCCTTTTGTTGCATCAACACAACTGTGGAACTTATGGAAAGGTCTGGTGTTATGGGTTCTGAACTCCAGTGGAAGGGGAAATGGAGAAAATGTAGCCCATGGTGAGTGTTCTGGAGGGAGAGGAGGCTCCAATTGTATTGAATCTCTGAGTGATTGTGTTTATATGCACTCAATAATGCAATAACTGCAGAAAATCAATTTTTGTCAGTAACTCAATCAACGAGTTTACAAGCACTTGGATTACACCATGTAACAATTTTCAAAAAAATTTTTGTTCCCAGTTGTTACGTGTGTTTTCCTGATTGTTTGTACCCTAAATGAATAGAAAAAAGTTATTATTCCCTGTAAACTTTGCTTTTGTGGTCAGCACAATGATATTTTGAAATTGATCTATTTTTAAGGATATTCGCCATATTTCAAATACTTTAAGAAGCTTCTGGAATTGTGAGAAACTATCAAGAAGTTTTCTAGAACTGTCCAGAATTATCTAGAACTTTCTGGGACTGTACAGAAATTGTATGTAGCTGTAATAACTACAGTTTCTATAGGGCCACTATAGCCCTTCCTGAGAGAACGGAGAGACATGATCTAATTGATTGGGATTGCATAGTAAGTGGGCAACAGCCATCACAGCAACAAAGGGGAACTGACCTAGACAGAGACAGGTGTGTGAAATTCATTCTCTATTCAGATTCTGAAAATAACGACAGTAATTCACACTTCACCACCACCCACAACTTTTCACCCCACACCCATTACAGGAGGAGCTTAGGAAGGACCACTACTTTCAAATGTATATCTTGTGTGTTACTCTGCTACCCCGGGTGATCAGCAAGTCCTTGCTCTGCTGAATCCTCAGTACAACACTCTTTGTACTTGATACCTGCATGGAATAAAGATAAATTTTGACGAGTTTGGAGAGAGTTTGGAGGAGAGACATCCTTTTTCCCTTACAGTACAAACAGCAACTTAGTCCATTTAGATGGCCAATCAAGAGCTGCATACATCCAGCAGACACGCAATTTTTTTGCTATGTATGTGGCCATTTTAATAAAGACAAGAGCCCCAAAAAAAAAGTACTTCTGTGGAAAAGCATCTGCTAAGATGTTGTGAGGCCTACAAGCAGCTTACTTCGGCATGTCTGTTGGTGACCTGTTTTCTATAATAAAAATTCATAATTTCGTTGCCGTGGTCACAAAAGCGAAGTTTATGATGAATGTAAGCAATTTTTAATTTGTTTTAGACATAAGCAATTGGAATATAACATTAAAAAGCTGGGAACAAAACTTGTGTTACATAGTGTAATCAGATAACAGGAAAGCTCGACAGCAAGGACATTTCTACTTTGCAACCGGCCAATAATCTCACAGAAGGATGTGATACAAACTTCAGACATTACTAATTAAACAATACAATTCTTCATTTGCTTAAGCATATACTGTCTTCCAGAGTCTCCCCAAAAGTGTTTGGTAGCCGTTTTGGGGATGCTGCATTTAATTCCAGGGTTGCCAGATACCACGAAAGAAACAAGCCCAAAAGAAACTAAGTTTCTTAGAATAAGCGGACCTGGTAACCATATTTGATTCTACTACTTGGGATTGGACGTAGATATTAGGAGATAATCTAAAATTGCAAAGTTGCCTTGAGACAATGCTCCATTGTAAAAAGGGCTATATAAATAAATCTGACTTGACTTCTAGGCCTGAAATCAGAGTATGCTGTTTACATGGCCACTTAAATAAGTAGATAACTGCAGAAATGCAATTATCTGATCTGATTATGATCGGATTGATTAAATGTATGTAAATGCACTCATTGATGTTCGAGCAACAACAGGCTTTGGCAGACGTTAGCCAAAACCTTTGGACTGTGCTGAACATTATCCAGGGTTTTTTTGACTCCACTGGGCTCAGTTTCCCAAAAGCACTGTAAAAGTCTAAGATGTTATAGAAAATACTTAATGTTGTACTTTTGCTAACATTTAACAATGACCCTAGTTCTGTGATCCTTTGGAGTAATCGAGCCCTAAACACTATGCAGTGACTGCAGAGTCCATTAGACATCCTGCAGGAACTTTCAACTTCACAGGGTCTTTTCAGATTGCTGGGCGTCACACAGACTTAAGACTCTGTGGATATTACACGGGCACTTTAAACCTTGCAGGGCATTAGACAGGAATTATAGTCTGCTTCAGAGTATGCAGGGCAGAGGTTTCTGGTGGGCATAATACATGGACAACAGGTTTTTGTCAGAAATTGTATAGGAGCAATGGTTTTTGGTGGATGTTATGGAGGTTTTTTAAGGCTCTCCTAGACATCATGGTGGAGAAACTTTATGGGAAAACAGCAGTCTGGAGATTATAGAGGGACACTAGTGGATACTGCAAAGGAACAGTCAGTTCTAGCAGATATTACAGAGACCATAGGCTTTAGCAGACATCACAGAGGGATGAATAGCTCAATCATACATTACAGAGCAAGGAAAGGTTCTAGGAGACACTACAGAGGGACAGTAGGTTCTAGTAGTCATTAAACCATGATGGTAGACTGACGATTGAAGGACAATATGCCCGAGCCGACAGAGAGGGTAGAATTGACTGGATTACAGGGGGACACTAGGCTCTAGAAAACTGTACACAGCAACAGTAGGTACAAGTAAATAAATAGGTAGGAGGCTTTACTGACCTATAAATATATAATTGCCATTACCTTTAGGAGGAAAGTAGGACTTGCTCTCTGCTTTATGGGGCCAGTCCACCACCAGGTGTCCATAGCGGCGAAAGCTGTTAGTGATCTCATCTGTGTGAAAAAAAACAGAACTTTTTTTTTTTAACAATAAAATCAATTACCCCGATGACCATAAACTAAAAGCATGCCACATTACCAGTCACAGCCATTGTTCGTTCTGTCAGTGACAGAGGAGTAAGTGAGAAGTTAAGTAGACAACACTGGTGAACCAGAACATTCAGCACACTCTCACTGCTTCATTGAGCTGTGTAAAAGCCAGAAACCACCATGGATTCAGACTTTCAGAGAGCGGTTGTACTCTGAGAACTCAGAATTTCACTATTCAAATAATTGTAGAATTTTCCTGATATTTAAATACCGAGGTAGAGTGTTTAAGGCCACCTTTTATTTTTAATCACCTAAAAAACATTTTCTAAACTCTTTAGCTTAATGATCCCAGCTGTTTGCCGTAGGAAAGGTGGTCTAAATGAATGTATGTTAGTCACTGGATACTTTATTTTCACATTGTAAGTAATTACCTACAATTAAATAAGGGAAGTGTGTCCTAAAAAGTGATATTATATGCAGAAATGTTTTAAATGACTTACTGGAATACGTGACTAAAATCTCTAACAGCATTCTGCTGAGCACCCAAACTTCACGTGCACTACCGTGACATTACTTGCACAAATGTAATTACCATTTGTACTGAATACAAAGTGTTTGGGATTTGCCATGACTGTGCTGGAGAGAGCTTTAAAAAAACCTGCTTGAAAGTTGTTCTAGGTAGATCTCCTCTTTATAGCCCAAGGAAGGATAAATGTAGGTAATTACCAGTGACAAGAAAAACATTACTCTGGGTAAATAAAAATAAATTAAACAGAAACACTAAAGTTTCTGTTTAAATATGACCCTGATGAGACCCGGGTCCCTGCAGTGGTGGGTTAGCATATTAGGTCGCTGCACCACTCAAGCTCCCAATATAAAATTATACTC